>WURT03115033.1:0-11950 GCA_009936505.3 Holothuria glaberrima
GAATAGTTACGGTTTTGATAAAATAATGTAGGTTAATGAGTTTTCGAGCTGCATAAAGTAGGAGAGTTTCGAGGAGAATGTAAATTAATTGAAGGTAATTATAGCGGGTAAGATCACAGATAATATATTTAGAATACTGTGTAAGACAATTTTATTATTTCTAAGGTTACAGTGTGTGGGAAAACAGAAAAAAATAAATGAGCCTGAGGAGATTTAATAAAAATTGAAGGAAGACGTTTTAATTGAGAAATGAAATACAATTATGATCAAATTTTACAAATCTTCGTGTAAGAATAAATGTCACTTAAGTGATTAAAGGGTGACACTGTTAGAAGGGGTATGTCCCATGTCTTAACTATTTTGTGTAAATATTCGATTTAAAAGTAAAAATTATAACAAGGCTGACTAACGGCTTAGGGCCAGATTAGTTTTTTTTTTTTTTTTTTTTAGTGGGGGGGGCTCTTAGTTTTATGGGTGTCATTGATATCGGCCTAGTTTGTTATTATTTTGACTGGCTGACTAAATGTAGCTTTTTCTCTGTTATTCTAGCAATTTTACGTAGCTGTTCTTACAACTATACTGTTTTAACTAAGACGGAGTAATTAAAGTAGCCAGTCTCTCTTCATAATATTAAATTGTTAGCTACCTTATCTTATTTTTATATTTAATATTTGTTTCTAAACAAGAATGAAAATGTTATTACAAGTTGTGAGCATAATTTTATAGGCGTACTGGTGCACATTAAAATGTGTGGGTTGAGCACCTTTATACTAAAATGTACCAAGCTTTTTGTGTGCCTTCTAAAATGGAAGACCAATGTCGAAGCTGCGGAAAAATATTTATTCAATAAATCACCTCTGTATTTCGTATGTGCAGACATTTAAGAAGTGAGGCGACTGGTGATGAACCTAGACATTTCCCCACTTATCCAACAGTAATGACGTAAATATAACCCTAATAGCAACATTTCTGCCCTGAAATTGACATGTAAGGAGGAGAGGATACAGCCCCATACAAGTCCCAACAGTCAAAGACATTGCATAAGGGATTGGGCTGGCAAATAACCATGTAATAAAATGTTGCCTGAAACAAATTTTTTACATTGCAATCGATCATTTGTTTGTCAAGGGAAGGGGCTCAGACCTCTATCATATGAGGTGCCAGGTTTCCTTGGATTTTTTATGCGTAATACAAAGATTGATCAAGTCTCGTTCACACGTTTATTGATTAATAATATTTATATTGTGAACACAGCTAGGGTTGGTTACTTTTATTAAGGTGGATGCATGGGTAGTGCCTGGTATATTTCTCAAGACAATCATTGCTCTTCGTCCAAACTGTTTAACTGCATTATAATTCCTTGTGATCGTTATTAAAATATTCATAGTGATTGTCAACGATGAACTGATTAACCAAATTTGTAAAAAAAAAAATGTAAATTTCGTGCTCTATTAAACACTAATTAACAGCTTGAAGAGTGCCAACGCAACTTTTCATTTCAAACTTAGGGGGCAGTTCGTAGTATCAGAAAGTCGAAACTGTTCTTTATCAAAATTGAAAAAATGTCCATTTAATCAGGCAAAATATCCGCAAACTTGTTGATTGTCAGCCTCATTTCTTTTACTGGTATTACTGAGACAATTAACGCACAGATGAACGGGAGATGTCTGTGCACGGACCGATCAGTCCTCTAGGCTGATAGTATAGGAACTGGCCGGTCGAAACTCAAAAAGAATGAATGTACACCGACAATAAAACTTGGTAGAGTAGGTAGATTATTTTGAGAGAATACTTTAAGAATTGATAAATTAGCCCTACTAGATATATCCTATTAAATATAAATCAATTTGCATGTTTTGTAACATTTTAGCATATAGGCCTATTGCTGTTTTGAACCCTTTCATAACCGATCAACAGTTTGCGAACTAAGTCAGCGATCTCCGGGCGAAATCTTTTATACGTACAGAATTTTTTCGAGTAAGGCTATGTCCAAAAAGCTTGACATTTGCTTAATTTTTCATTTAAAAGAAAAAAGGAGAAACATTCACGAGGTAGACTGATGTCTGAGTCTTGGTTACGATCTATCGTAGCAATTTATTGTATTGAGTAGAAATTTAGAATATATGTACGGTGTATAGAGTACAGGCTGTTATTTTTCTAAAGTTCCCTCAGCTCTCTGACATGGTGTATGGAGTACAGACTGAATTGTGACAGTTACTGTGTTCTCTATATGCTCGTTTAGCGGGAGTTTACGCTGGGATGACATCCCAAGACTGCCTTTAATTAAAGTCCTTCACGTGAGTTGTAACAGCGCTATAGGCCTCTGGTTTGTTGTCAGAATAACTAATCCGCGAACAAAAAAGGAAAGAGAAACTTTGGACACTTCATAGCCTAGGCCTTCCTAATTTCACTTACCCCTTTACTTACTGATTTCAAATGATATGCAGACGGCGTTTATATTCCTTGTTTCGAGTGATTAATTCCAATTTTAAAATCCACAACAAGCATACGTATCACCAGACTGAAGTAACCATATCTAACACCGAGAAACCAACTACTGGTGTTAACCACGTGTGCGTGTGTTCAACTGACTGGCTGTCATACTTTGACACTGTGAATCTGCTCTTACAGCTGTCTTCAATTCTAGCTTATGACTGACAATGGATAGAACTTTGGCGCTCATTTCTAAACGCTTGCACCCAATCGAACAGCAAATTTTCTGAATGGGGCGACATTTTTAAATAGATTACTCCCTTTGGTTAGATTTTTGAGCGTTCTCGTAAGTTCGGGATCAACGGTTTTTCATTCGAGACTAGCTAGCTGAAAACGATACGTCTATTGCTGATATTAAAATTAAATAACTATGAATGATAGCCAAAACAACCCATAGAAAAAGCTTTAACGCAGATTGTCTCCCACTTGTCCGCTGGGACATGAAGTCAGTGTAGAATGTCTGGTAGGCATACTTGTAGTGTGAGTACAACTGACTCCCGAGTATGAATGCGAGTACAAGTTCTCGAGTACAAGTATGAGTACAAGTACAAAGCCATGGTACGAGTAAGAATTCGAGTAGACCCACCCGATTTTAATATCTCTGAGTACGAGTACGAGTCCCAAAACATGAGTACGAGAACTAGTAAGAGTACAAGTAAAAAGCCATTGGGTACGTACAGAAAACTACTCGAGTATGAGTACATTTCTGAGTACATGCATTGATATCAAGGGGGAATATAAAAACAATAATGTAGGTTACAATAATCTTTAACGTAACTTTTTTTCTGCTTGAACCTACTATAGTACAAGTAATGCTACCTTTGATTTTTGAGTATCGTTAGCAATTATTACGTCTGTAAAAATGAAACGCCGGTCCGGTGACTGACGCTAGAGGTGAATGAAATAACACCTAACCTGTGGTAAAATTATGTTTATTTCCAATGCTACAAAACAATTTGCCCTATTCACTCTGTCGGATCTTAAACAGGAATATTGACTTACGGTATGAAGCCTAATGACCAACTTGCAAGAATGACCTTTTCCTATAGCATAGATCACTATTTGCAGAAGCTTTATTGTGAAAACTTGCGATGTCACTTGGAAGCCATGGTATACTAACCAGTGGTACTTTGGAAGTAAACTCCAAACGTTGTTCAATGTCACAAAGTCCTAAATGGGAATCCATCTGTTAGAGTGTTTTATTTCAAAGTAACATCTCTGAGAAGAAATTATATTGGGTAAACTGCAGCCTGCCGAAAGCTAGCCTTCCAAATACAGTGGAGGGGCTAAGGTTTGGAATTAATGTTAATATTTATAAGTGTTTTGATAACTAACAATGGAGGTGCAATACTAGGAACTCATAATGCGTGTGCTGACCAGACAATGCCAATTGTATTCATTTCCAGCAATCCGTTGCGTATTGGGGAGGGGACATTGGGCCATGCCCCGATCACTAATGCCGATGTTTTAATTTAATAATTAAACGTAAACTTTTTAAAGGGACACGCCCTTGTCTTAGAACCCTCCCCAGGACGGCGAGATCACAGAATATACTGCATTTACCCCCCCCCCCTTCCTGCTAGAGGAATCCAGGTTACGCCACTGCCAGGAAGGATAATAAATGATACATTTCTCTACGAACCTGCATTCAGACATCTTATTAACATTTGGCCTACCTTATCATCGTAATAATTCCCATGATCATCGTGTCTTAAAAAATGATGTAATTTTGCGCAAGGTCGTGAAAATGACATCATGACCGGTGTGTACCTAGAACATCATTGCATTTTTAGCACAGCATATAAATGGTTTAAAGTACGGACCTATCTATATGATCACCCTATTTTCCTGTCTGTTTTTCGTGCCCCATATTTCAAGATCAAATGACCATTTATATCTACCAATAAACAAATTTTCCTATCAGACATTTTAAATTGATCATGCATCAAACCAGATGTGGGAGACAACTTACACTAGTACAGAGCGAGGGGACACCTTTCCCCGTGAGGATTACTGGGGGTGTATATTTCCCAATATGACACCTGCCTGGCTATTTCAACAATTGACAGGTCAATAGCATATACATATGGTTGACACCACCTATTTGCATTTTCATCGAGAGAACAGCTGGCTTGTCCAATGAATCAACCTGTTTTGTCTTTTTTTCTGTAACAGTGACCACTGCGTTTGTGTGGTGGTTTCACAATATCTACAGCAACCTCTGCTATATATTATCAAAACGTGGCGTGCATGGTCAAAGGGAATATTTGTAAAACAGTATGGGTTATCTTAGCATGATCACCCTTTACAATTTGTTTCAGAAGAGAGCAGTGACGTTAAGAAGAGCATACTTGCCATACAAACTGCAATTAGTAGTAGCTCCTTGAATAGCAAGGCTCAGCCTCACTATGATTGGGTCTAAGATAAGGAAAATATGGCATTTCATCACCCAAGATTGTAGGAAGTTCACTTTTAAACACATTTTTTCACCACAATTCCTCGTCGACAATGACTGCCGTTGGTTCCACAGAATGTGTGAAAGCTTGTCATTCTAAAACCCAGTGGCTTTACCAGACTTTTCAAGTGAATGGGAAGTGACACGGTTTGGCCGGAGGGGCACATCACAATGGAAGACTGAGGGTCGATGGAGTTGTCATGGTGACGCGAAGCGCTCCCATGTAAGCATTGGGGCCAACGAATACAGAGTAGTGGTCCTGGTTGGGTCCAGGGTCAACGCTCCAAGGATCCAGTGAGACCCGGATGCTCTTGGGTATTTACAAAAGTGTTGTCATTAATGAAGCCTTTAAATATCCTCCGTTGACACTGTATGCGTTATAAACAGACTACAAAAGTAGAAATTACAATTTAACCATTTTTTGGCTAGCCTTACTGGCACTAAACATTTAGCGATGAAGGGGTGGATGGTCACTGCGGATGACGGATCATGATGAGGTTTGCATTTAGCTTTACAAATAAATTCCCTCGTGCTGCTTAATAAAAAAAATAATTCTGGGAGAAAACTACTTCGAGGTATGCCACTTAAGAAAACTCTTCACATTAGGGCATCGAAGGTGCATCTACGACTGCGTTCCCGGGGCTAGCTAGGAAAATTTGAAAAGAAAAGCCCTTAAATGTAGTTCATTGGGATTGAGGTGCCTTAAAATAATAACTATGACAAATATTTTTCCTGCTTTTTCTCCAAAAGTAAATGAAAAGGTAATGGCTAGTCCCCGCTGACACCACCCTTTATACACGAACGAAGCAAGCAGACATTTTTGATACAAAGTATCTCCGAAAATTTCGTGGAACTACTACTTTTGAAGGTGTCACTATTTATGATCCCTTGTATGGTGCTTGGCTCCATAAAGATCCCCTAGCAAATTTAAAATCAGCCAGGGCGGTAGCGTGCGGGGGTTTGGGGGTGTCACACCCTCAATATTTGGTCGCCGTCGGCAAATTTTCGGTCTGTCGGCAAAAATGGGAGAGGGGAAGGAAAAGAGGAGAGGAGGAAAAGAAGAGGGAAGAAGGGAAAGGAAAAGGGAGGGAAGGGATTGAAAGGGAAGACGGAGAATGGAAAGAAAAAAAAAGAGAAAGAGAGAACGGGAACGCGCGGCCAGTCGGTTATCGGCTATTTCGATTTTCGGCTCTTCATCTAATTGGCCCATTCAAGTTTAAGGCCCTTCGGCAAATGAACCATGCATGTGACGGCCGTATCGACGACAGTCGGTGTAATTGGACGGGTGACCGAGTCCATCGGCAACTCGGGGAAAGTAAGGGAATTTAAGGCTTCCGAACAGGAGCGCTATTTCGGGTCATATGACCAGCCCTATTGGTGTGACAATGTCGCATTAACGGCGACAAATGTCGCACAAAAAAATCTGACAAGCACATTCTACGCGCCGGGTGTAAACGTTGACAGAATCAGCCTCACAAGAATAATTTTGCCAGTTCCTTGCTGTCAGCATATCATAGTTGTCTGCTTTAATTGCTACAGGACTTCCTAATTTATAAGCCTTTATTTTAACCTCCGAGCCCCACTCCCCTACTTCCATCTCGAAGTTCAGAAAGTAGACTGATTCCGTGCATTACATCCGCGGTGCAATATTTTTATGTAGAAAAATATATGTCACCAACATATTTTGGTTCCTCATTAGAAAGTTACGGCAGAAATACACTCAAATATTGCACTATTTGCGATCTAAGCACCTTTCAAATTCCAAAAATTTTCCAAAAGGGGACGGGAACACCCTTAGACCCTTCCCCCAAGCCGGCGATCTAACGACATACTGCATGGCCCCCTTAAAAGAAATCCTGGGCACGCCACTGGAATGTATCCTGGCGTTCGAAGCATATTTCGAACGCTAGTGCTAAGATTCTGGACACTTTTCTCCATTTTTTAACGCCGGACGACTATTTTAACATTTACCGTATCTGAACGCCTGACGAGTCTAGTGTTCAAATGCTGAACGCACAATGTTCATATTCTGAACTTCAGGTTTAGCTCCTGAAGTATAGTGGCATGACGGGAGGAATTGCCTAACAAATTAAATCTTTCCATTGATTAATGTATCATGTACAAAAATATACCTGGACTTAATATTTTACCCAGAGATATGCTAAAACCTCACAGCTTCCGGGGGCTTCGCCCCCTGGACCACACCAGGGGCCCTAAGGCGGGCCCCTGGACCCCACCCACTAACGCTGGGGCTTCGCGCTCGTTTTACGCATCACCAGATCTGTCGGCAAAATATTTTCACTACACCCCCAAAGATTGCACCTTCGCTACGCCCCTGCAGCCTATAATTTGTCGACAGGATAATGTCGGAAAATAAATTTATAATATTAGGCGAAAGTACTTACATTATTTCTTGCTGCTATTTCCAGTAGTTGCATAGATGACCGTTGAAGTAACAAACTGTCATGACCGCTAATTATAATTCCCTCAAAACACAACTCACGAATAGTTTCTTTGATATGGTCCACTTTCCCAGTTTGTTCAAGAATGCATAGCGTCGCAAATTTATCTCCACCTTCAATGTTCTTTAAGTAAGTTATGATTTGTTCAGCCGAGTCAGCGTTTAGACCGCACGAAAATCGATACAAATACTGAACATCGAAGGGATCTAGATGTTGAAGCAATTGACTCAAATCAACATCTTCATTCTGTTGGAGATAGCTTGATAGGTAATAAGCAGCATACCATTCACAGAAGAGTTTATGATAAAACCTTACTTCCGTCTTGTATTGTACGTGTTGAGTGATAGGAGTACCAGGATCATCAATGATATCAATTACTTCTTCCTCAACTAAAATACCAATTCGTACATACTGATCATAAAACTCCTGTCCTAGTATTCGACTCAATTCATCTTTTTTCCAAACTATTTTCTGATTGCTGCCACCCAAAGCATCAAATGCTGCCTTGTCCAGGTTATGGTGCTCACTTTCAAATAATTCATATTTACAAACGTTTTCGTCGTCCATTTTATTTCTCATGTGACTATGAAAACACGATATCATGTAACGGAAGAAACTCGTGACAGAATTTAACTTCCGGAAGTTCTCACTTTCATGCGTCATATGTGCGAATATGACAAAAAGTAGGGGTACTTGACAGAGATCACTTAGGATCGGATTTTTTTGAAGCGATGCCTCAACTTTTTGAACAAGATCGTCGTCATCATAACCTACGACTGCTTTACGAATGTAGTACCTACGGGCCCTGTCGTCAAATCCAGTAAGCCTTACTCGTTTTGTTAATGCGGGGTATTTCTTTGGCAAAAATGATGACCTTGTCGTTGTAACAACTTCTATGTCCTGGAACATCTGTCTAGCTATGATGCTCATGACGTCAGTAGTTGACGTAATATCTTGATCCGGGTATTCATCAAATCCATCGAGTATTACAACAGCTGACGTACAGTTGCGGATAATCTTTTCAATATCTTTCTCATTGAGTAATGTATCTTTCGGCAAAATAAATTGCTTAATTGCTCTATAAATTGATGACACACCACCCATTTGTCTTAACCTAAGAAGAATCATTATTTCAACGTCTTTTAAGGCTGACGTATTTTTTGAGTTACACCAATCATATGCAAACTGAAGGGTAACGGTAGATTTACCGTAGCCAGGTTCTCCCTCCAAAATTTTTCTTGAAGATTGCACTCGCTGATCGTTGAAGACGTTTTGATATGAATCTAAACTCTTCCAATCACCCTTTGTTCCTCCTCTGTATGAATCTAGAAATTCGATACCGCCCTCAACAAATACTCTGTCAACACAGTACAATCTATCTTTAATATAAGGTATTGGTTGGACTGCATTATATAAATCTTTGTATTTTTCTTTGAGTTCCTTCAGAAATTGGTTTTTTAATCCTGTAAAAGATCATGATAAAGTAAAAAGTTGCTTTGGTTTTCAAATAACACATAACATAAGTGCTATAAATTAAACATGATAATGAAACTTTTTACCTTTTAAGTCACTTTCATCGAAAGAATTCGGCTCTGAATTTGGTAGATCCTTTATAGGAACAAAAAATAAATGAACAAAACATGATTTGCGCAAAAAAAAAAAAAAAAAAAACACACACACACACACTCACACACACGCTAGTTTCACGATACTGATGTATTAAAAGCCCTTTTGCTGATGGTAAATTTTATTTACGCTATCAAGAACGAGAGTGAAAATCAAATTTGGAGCAATAATGACTTTGAAAATAGATGGACTACGCTCTCATCATGACTTAAAGAACATTTTTCAAATTGCATAAAAAGTTTTGTCTTACCCCTAAAAGAACCTTTCCCTCATGAAGTTTGTCTCTCTCTGTGAATGAAATCATATCATGATTGAGTACAAGAAATCTTTGCTTTTGCCAAGTTTGTTACACTGTAATGCAATGCTGTTAATTTGAAATTTTCCCTTCGAATGATGCGAAAAACGAACTTGTAATTTCGAAAAAAAGGGCAGACAAATACATTACCACCATTTTTATTCAAATCTTTATTGACTGTAAACCTTGAAGTTATCTAAGGTAAGAAGACAGAGAGATTATTAAACCTTTCTAGCCGTTTTATTAGTTCATAGCAGTAAAATGATTAGAAAGGCAGTAAAAATGTGTACCAGTGTTTTACAATATCGTCAGAGGTAAAATCATTCTAAGTGAACGCAGAAGCAAAATGATCTGTTAATAGATCACGTAAACACTAAGTATCATGGTGCTTGTACTTTATTCATAATGCTTTAGAAAAATGGGTCGGCTGTATACGTATTTGCAGTAATTGAAGGACAGTTGATTTTAACTGTAGTAAACACACTATAATTTTAATGAGTGCTTGAAAGATCTCTTACCCATTCTTCCTCTATTTCTGTTCGATTAATTTGCCTCCTGGAACCTACGGAAAGGTGCCGTAAGTGTTGTTATATGAAATTATTGTTGTAAGGCATTATAAGCTAATATTAACTCCAAGTTTTTTTTTATAACATTTATACAATTCTAAACAACAGATCGATACGTGACAAAAGTTTCCAAGATGGTATGACCATAGGCGTACGGGACTCTTCCAATTTGGGGGCAGAAAATGTTTTGCCCGAATCTCAAAAAGTTGCCCGAATTTCTTTTCAGTTCAGGTGCATAAAATAGACCACCAAACCACTTCATGCGAGCGAAGCGCGCGACATGTTTTGCACATTTTTAGGTATTCGATCAAAAATTTGGGTACTCAGTAGAAAATTAGGGCAATCTTTTCACTTTTATTTCATCTAAGCCGTAATTTCACCTATTCTGGGCTCCGAATTTTTGTCGTTTTCTGCCCGAATTTTCGACCTCACAATTTTTTTTTTTTGGGGGGGGACTGCCACCTGCCCCCTGTCCGCCGCCTCGTAGGCCTATGGGTATGACTATGAAGTCATTTTTAAGAGCAACGTTGGATCGTCATTGTTAGTAACCTGCCTTTTCCAAAACTTCAAAGAACATGAAATTGTTTTTATTTTTACTGTTCATCAAAACTTTTACACTGTAATTTTAAGCAATTTGTTTTAGCTAATCACTTACGCAGAAATATGAACAATCCAAACAGTAACAGTAACACCAAGAGAAGAAAAATGATAATCACAGGGATAACCCAGATGAGAGTACTTCCTGTCGTTGGTAAATCGGCTTGCTTCGTTGGAGGAATGTTATCTATATGATAAAACGGGTTTAATTAAACATTATGAATGGTGTCTTTTCTTTTCAAGTAAAAGTACGATATGCAACAGTTGTAATTAACTGTTTGTTTCTGCACCAACAGCTAAAACCATCACAGAGTAGTACAAGTCGTTTGGATGAATTTCTAGTTTTTTTCTTTCACTGCCACTCAAGCTGTCTTACAGGTCGTAATAATGAGACAACCGAAGTTGGTTTACCTAAAAATTGCATTTTTAAAAACGTTTAAATCTATTCATCAGTAATATTGCAAAGGTTATCTGAATAGTTACAGTTATTTGTAGTTGTCTCTTCTGTCAGTATGCCGTTTCTATGTAACCACAAAAAAGACTACATTCGCTGCAAAAAATGACCGAATAATGCTTATCCACGGCCCCTTTGCTCACAACTTTTGTTGCCATTGATGGGAATTTGAAGGCCCTCGCTAAGGAACTTTTTGAAATGAAACAATGTTAGACGCAATTTTCGGGCTTCTGGCATTTAAATAATTCAAAAACTGTGTGGCGCACCTGAGGAGGGAATGCTCGACCTACGCGACTTGTTGAATTTATTTTATTCCTTTCTAGGCGAACTAATTTAGGAGTTGAGCTAGCTGAAACCTTTTGGACTGTTGAAAAGACCCAGTTTATGTCATTTTTCGAAACCACCCCTTCCTCCCTCTTAACACTCAGTGCTCCCTGAGTTGGTCAAATGCTTCCAGGAGACAATAACTCCCCCGTTGGGAACCACTAATTTGGGGCAATAAAAGCTTCTATAACCATCAACCAACATTTGGTGCCTTCGAATTTTCAAGAAATATATTTAAGGAATAAATCGCATTTGACGGACTATTATTCGTGAATAAATCATTATTTATGATTTATTCACGGTTTATGAGACAATAATAGTCCGACAAATGTGGCTTATTCCTATTCTACCACCAAAAATCTGTGAAAAAGCTTCAATTTTATCAGCTTTTTGTATTACTGACCGTGTGTTGTGAATAACAGGTGAGTGATTAACCATTCAGAATGCAGGTTTCTCAATAACAGATGCTAGAGGTGGTAGAATATATTAATAATTACCTTCAAAAAATATCAAATCTAATTTTGTAGTGAGTGCAAACAAATGTTTGTTTTCTTCCATTATAGTGCATTCGATGGTTATTCTGTCACGTGATTCATCCTTTAAATTATATGTCGACGTAAGGGTCACGTCAAATGTATCTCCGTTATCTTTCACTGTTAGCTGTTGGTTGGAGAATGA
>WURT03115066.1:0-11948 GCA_009936505.3 Holothuria glaberrima
ATTGTTCTGACACCTGAGGACCTCATCTTGAATAGAAAATGTCCTCACCTTGACTGAAATGTTGGGTCCATACACACGCACATACACACATACATACACACACACGGCATCATGGATGCATAGGTTTCTCTTATCATCGAAACCAAAAAGCCAACAAAAATTGGCTTTTGTGAAGCAATTTCGTCCCGGATAGTTTTGCTTCAGACAATTTGCCCCGGCGTCAAAAGCGCTAGACGCCCCACCTTGCCTTAAAACACGAAGCCACACTGTGTGGGCTGTCATACGGCAAACGCGTTCCTTTTGGTGACGTCACAAAACTGTTTTCAGTAAATGTGTTTGACGTTGTTGAACTGTCCCTCCGGATGAGATAACGAAATATACGGCCAAAGTTTAGTTTACTCCAAATACATCGGAACAAAACCTTTTGCATGTGAAACATATAACTTAAATGCCGCATTATTTTTAACACTCACGGTGTTTTACTTATCATGCTGTTGATAGCTATTTCGCGGAATTGCTTTGCCGTATTACAAGTGTCATGACTGCCCCCATGTAGCCATCTATACAAATATTTACAAATAACTGCAATCTGTAATTACAGATTATTTATCTGTTATAACAGATTATTAATCTGTAATTACAGATTATCAATCTGTATTTTCAGATTATCAATCTGTATTTACAGATTAAAAATATTTGTATAGATGGCACTATTAGGCTTTCGCAGATATGCTACGGTCGACAAGAACGCTGCAATGAATATCTATCAGCTGCCTGGTTACCCAGGGTAACCCTGAACACGGGGCGTGCTTTATTTGGTGTTTCCAGAGCCATCCTAATATACGGCTCTGGGTCTTCGTATCACCGAAACTATGTATTCCTTTTGTGGATAGTAGGTACGGCTCGAGGGGGATTTTTTCCGTAAGATAACGGATAAGTGGTTGCAGCCATGTGATAATCTATGATTCGTCTAGTCCTAAATTTAATAGTTTTATCGATGAATTACAAAAAATTAATTGGTATCACCTCTATCAACTCAACGATCGATGTCAGTGATGCTTATGACCATCTCATTAGTATTATCAAAAATCTTTGTGACAAAAACTGCTCTTTAAAGAATTGTAAAACTAAGACAACTTACTATCATACTCCCTGGATTACACCAGGTATTCCTCAGTCTATAAACACCAAGAAGTTATAAAAGGCTTCCTCAGGATTTCCACATATTTATCTAAATACAAATATACAACTTACAAAAATAAGCTTACTAACAACATCCGTCTTTCCAAAAGATTGTGTTTTACAAATATATTTGCCACTTACAAGAATGATTTGAGAAAAACGTGGCAAACAACCAACGAACTCCTTGGCAAAAAACATCCATCCAAGTGACAAAGTATAAAATTATTCATAACGACCGGGAAATTGATAATTATTTTGAAGTACCTGAAATTTTGAATAATTATTTTAAGTTGGTGAAACATTAGCTATAGGGGTATCCCTTCATGTGATGGTTTCATTTCGTCGTATTTCGGTTCGCCCAATCCCAACTCAAATTTTATCTGTCCTACTGACAATTTTGAAGTTAGTTTTATTGTGAACAGTTTAAGGAAAAGTTCTTTAGCTGGTGTAGCTGGAATTTCCGCCAACATTATCCAGGCTGCTGGGATCCCTTTTCTAACTTCGCCTACCTTCATCTGTGACCTCTCTTTGTCTACCGGAATTGTACCTCAGAAAATGAAGGAAGCTAAAATTATCCCAATCTTAAAGAATGGTGACCCTTCCACAATTTCTTTTTTCAGCCCCATTTCTATCTCCCGTGTATTTCCATGATTCTTGAAAGATTTCTGTATAGTCGTATGATTAAATTTTTAGATAATGATGAAGTACTCTCTCATCGTCAATTTGGATTTCGTAAGAATATCTCTACCTATATAGCTGCCCTTGACATTGTTAACAACATTACAAAAGATTTTGATAATATAGAGGTTACTACTGGCATTTTCCTCGATCTATCCAAAGCGTTTGACACGGTTAAAGGCTTTGTCACAAATGCTTCTACGAACGGTCTACAAACGATTTTAGCGGCTTTTATGGTTCATTTCGTACGGCGTTCTTGAGGCGTTCTTACGAAATGCAACTGTTTGTAGACCGTTCTTAAGTTCGTAGCCAGGTCGATCATCATGTCCAAGATTTTTTTTTCAATTCCTACGAACACCGTAAGAATGACCTAACCGTACGGCCGCCGTAAGAACTCCGTACGAAATGTGTAGATACTTTTGGTCCAACAGCGCATTTCTGGTTTTTATTCTGCCTTACGGCGGTCGTAAGTTCACCGCAAGAACTTCTTGAGTTGTTCTTGAGTACTTCTTACGGCGTTCGTAAGAATATTGTTTTTATCAATAGTTCGCACGGCGTTCTTACCAACGCCTCACAGCGGAAGTGGGTGGTGTTGCGGTATTCGTAGAACTCTAACAATACATATATAGGCCATCGCGTATGAGTAGACGCCATAATCCCAAAACATGAAACCCAAGAGGAAGCAAGAAAGGGCGAGGGTGGAAAGAGTTGAGGATGACAATGAGGATGAACAGTCTGTGGGCGAGGAAAGAGGTACGGAGGAGGAACAGTCTGATGAGGAAAACGATGAGTTGCACGGTCCGGGGGAAGGCAATGATGGAGAGGCAACAGGGAAGCAAAAGAGAGAGAAACACGAATATGACGCAGTGACTGAACAACAACTTGTTGAGTTTTTTTGCTGAACATGACTGCTTCTACAACAAAGGGTCAGAAAAATATGCCAACAGCATAAATAGCGAACTCTTCCAACAATGTAAAAAACACCACAAGGAGAACAGTTCCCCAGTGTATATCTCCATTTTCGTACGAACGACTTGAGTGTGCCGTGAGTTGCACGTAAGTTCGCCGTGCGTTGACTGTATGACAACAACTTTCTTGAGAGGGCCGTAAGTTCGCCGCAAGAAGAGCTCACGTCATACTTACGGCGTTCGTAAGAACTTTAGGCCATCAGACGAAGATTTTCACCGTATTTTCTCACGAACGCCTCACGGCGTTCTTGCGGCGGACGTACGAACTCCTCAAGAACGCCGTAAGAAATCAGAACATTCTTACGAACTGTGAGATTCGTACGAAGCTTTGTGACCGCACCTTAACCACAATATTCTTCTAGGGAAGCTTGCTCACTATGGGGTTTGTGGAGTCGCACTGTGATTGGTTTTACAGTTAGGCCTACCTGGTAGGCAGAAGTCAAACTGTTAACAAGCAATCTTCTCTCCCCTGAGGAGTTCTCCAGGGATCAGTTTTAAGGCCTCTCCTGTTTCTTACTTATATTAATTTTTCCTCCAATATTTCAACAAAGCTGTGTTTTGCCTTGTTTGCCGATGATACCTGTATTCTTTATAAACAGAAATATCTATGTAGCTACAAGTGTAGTTAATGATGAATTGACTTTTATTTCCAACTGGTTTAGAGTAAATAAATTATCGTTTAATATCAGTAAAACCAACAATATGGTTTTTCACCCCTCTAGCGTAAGGTATATCTCTCTTAATGAAAACGAGTGAAAATCACTCGATTTGGAGTGAAATCTCACTTGAAGCAGGAGTGTGTTTAGGGACCACTCTTAGAGAGTCAAGCTCACTCGAAGCAAAGAGTGAAAAAATTCTCACTCCAAATAGAGTGATTATCACTCTTTCTAAGAGTGCCATAACGATCACTCTGAAGGAGTGACACTCACTCTAAACAGAGTGAATGCTAATATATTATTCACTCCTCTTAGAGTGTTCTTTTTCCCAGTTACCCGGTCATATGCACACGGTTTTGTATTACCTTTTTATGATGAGATGAGATGAAACGAAAGAAAGAGAACAGGCAGGATTATTCGTTTTCCTTCTTTATTCTTTCTTGTCAATGTATTCGATGCAATAACAACCATTTGATTAATTAATGAGACAATTAAAAAATGAAATGGTGAGCAGGATTTTCAAGTTAAGAATCATATCATGCCAACGCTGAAGGGAAATATTTTTATGGGGGGGGGGGGCGTCTGGCACTATCCAAGGGAAGCAGTGCAATTGGTTGGCACGTAGTATACAAAGAAAATTATCGCTAAAATGCCTCACAGATTGCCTAAAATGGCACTTCCTTTTTAGTTTTATGTCAGTGTGCTACGTTTGAAATATCATGGTTTACGAATTATATCTCCCTGGAGAGAAAACATTTTTGTTAATTTGAGGAAGGATCTAGAAAGCATGAAGGGAGTAAAGTCCGCCTAGCCCCTCCTCTTGGAACCGCACATCAATACTATTTAAGTACCGTAAAGCGGGGTACTTTAGATGGTTGTGTAACATTTACTTAAGTTTCCCGAGCAGTATTTTTTACACCTAACAAACACCGAGACAGTTCCTACTGTGAAAGGCATAGGTGTACGGGACTCTTTCAAGGGGGGGGGCAGAAAAATTTTTTGCCCGAATCTCGAAAGTTGCCTGAATTTCGTTGCAGTTTTCGGGCTTTCCATCAAAACTTCGGGAACTCAGTAGAAAAGTCGGGCAATCTTTTCACATTTCCTTCATCTCTGCCAGAATTTCACCTAATTGTGCCCGCTTTTTTGGCGTTTCCCGCCCGACTTTTTGACCTCAGAAATTTTTCAAATATTTTTTTAAATATTGGAGATACCTATAAATTCATAAGAGGTACTATTTTCGTTCAGAAGCGACTATTGAAAAATTCTGATCACAGCTTCAACAGGAAGACAGCTACTTGACTGGTGCGGTGGTGCCTTTACCAGAAGACTGCAGGCTGTCTCCATTAAATGATGGGTCTACTGTTAATTCGTTCCACTGAAATTTTTATTAGCACCCAATTATGTGTAAAATCAAACATGCTAAAGCAACATGAGACACTTTTTTAAGTAAGTGAAAAAGTATATCCCCAAGTTAGGCTACATAGAATAAAAGACACTGCCCAACATCATCACACATAGGTGAAGTTCCTCAATCACATGTAGAAATAGCTTTAGTTTTAAACTCAATTTTTAGGTGTAGTAGTGAAGAACTTATGAAACTGTCTCAAGTTTACTGACTTGAGAACACAGTAAAAGGTACAGAGAAGTACCAGCCTTGCCCCTGTTCATTTCTAGCCTTTTGTAAAACCTTTTAGGATCTTTTAAACTATGCTAGATACAGCTAGATACATATATTTGAGCTCCTTGAATTAGAATTGTGTGTCTGTCTCAAGTTTCCCCGACCCCAGGGTAACTTGAGACAGTTTTTAATTAAAATCAGAAGGACAAAGGCTTAGAGATTCCTAATTGCCATATGATATGTGGTAACAAACAGGAATGATCCACATGACCAGCATGAGATCCCCCACAATGATCCTATTTGAGATATCATATCAATAAGATAAAACCTGATGAAATCTTGTGACCCAAAACGATCTTTCACCTCCACTTAAAACAATAAGGTTCACCTACCTTGCATGGCCATGTACATGCTATTTATGAACAATACACAAGCTAAGTTTGAAATCCCTCACAGTTATCTTCCTTAAAATATCATGTTTCCAAAGTTTTGACCTTTCGTGACCCCAAATGACATTTGACCTCCACCGAAACAATAGGGACCCTCTTCTCAGTATGGGCAATAAATATGCCATGTAAACAATCCCTCGCACTTACCCTTCTGACCATTTGACTTTTGGTGACCCCAGATGACCTTTGAACTCCACAAAAATAATAAGTTTCCTCTTCTTACTATAACGCATGCACATGTACAAAGTATGAAATCTATGCAAGCTTCCTACCTTGAGATATCATGTAAGCAAGATTTTCAGAGTATGACCCCTGGTGACCCTAGACGACCTTTGACCTCCACAAAAAACAATAGTGCTCCCTCTTTATATGGGGCATCTACCTACCAAGTTTGATAATTGCCAGTAAGTTCTTGAGACACGCCATAATGAATGCATAGGTCTAGTCTCTTTTCATCGAAATCAAAAATAAGTACCAAAATTAAGGAGGAATAAAATAAATGGTCCAAAATACCTAAGCAAAACCACATGTGTAAAAATGACCCAGGTTAAGCCTGCAATTTTTGTGCTTCAAAACATAAACTCCTGAAACTGTCTCAAGTATCCCCGCTTTACGGTATGTTTACATTTTAATCTGCTCTAGGCAAATAAACAATTACAATTATTTTATAACATTGAAAGCCTAGAGCTGTTAATTTTAACCAGAAAGCCAAAAGGATGTATATATTGTAACAAACATGAATCATTCACATGACAAGCATGAGATCCCTAACAGCAATTCTACTTAAGATATCATGTTCCTAAGGTTTTGACCTCTAGTGACCCAATCCCCCCTGTGGGTTCGGGGATGTAGAATTGGCCCGCTGCTTTCTCAGCGGGTCGTAAGAGGCGACTAAAGAGGCAACTCGTTTTCCGTGAGTTGCGACCCTTGTCGGTGGAGGAGAGGGTCCTTGTGGTTGAGTGAAGGCTATGACTGTGGTCTGGCCCTAGCAACACACCACTCTGGCCTCAAATTCACCTAGTCGGGAGGTTGGATAGGCCTGGTTCAACCAATCGGCTGGTGGCGTCTTGCCCTGAGATTCCACTTAACTGCATTTCAACCTATTTGCTTAATAACTTAGCAATAGTTTTTCATGTTCTCTTCACCAAACTGACTTTACTTGTGTGTACCAGAAGAGTGGTTTTCTCAGAAGGCGGCTGCTTAATCAGGTCAATCAGGGCTATTGTTTTACTAATGGCCTTGAGTATATCACTAGTGTATCCCTGGTATCGGTTTGTGATGGGTTTTTCCACTTACCTTTGATGTCCCCTTGTTGGGCTCCATGGTGGGTGGGGAGCACCGGTGATGAAATTTAGCTTTTTCACTATGGATTCCTCAAACTCCGAAAAACTAGTAAAAAACGTTTCAGGAGTGACTCTGGGTCAAGCTCTGACCCTGAGGAAGCTTCTGTCTGGCCTAGGTTCCTTGTCGTCTCCAGTAGTGGTGACGACAAGGCCCTCGCAAAGTTGTCACCGTTTGCTGTTAATAAGGGAATTGAGGGTGTTGTCGGCACCCCTAAATCAATTAAGAGGCTTCCATCTGGATATCTTCTGGTTGAAGTTAGCCGTAGCACCCAAGGAAACAATTTACTGAAAACAAAGGTACGTGTTGATGCCCCTGTCCAGGTGGCCCCCACAGGTCACTTAACAGCTCTAAAGGAGTAATCAGATGCCTGGATATCAAGGACTGCTCTGATGAAGAGATCCTTGATAACCTGGCATCGCAACTTGTCAGCCACCTCCATAGAATCTCAGTGGTAAGGGAAGGTGTCAGAAAGCCCACTGGCACCTTTATTCTAACTTTCAAAACTCTGTCAATTCCCAGAACACTGAAGACTGGCTTTTTGAAGGTCAGGGTGAAGACTTACATCCCCAACCCTATCCGCTGCTTTAATTGCCAACGTTACGACTACTTCAAATCCAACTGTAGCAGGCCAGCAACCTGCGAGAAATGTGGCCAGGAGGGGCATTCTGGTGATACATGTGAGGGGTCACCTCATTGTGTTAATTGCCAGGGCCATCATCCAGCAAACAGTAAAAATTGTCCGAAATAGGTGGAAGAAACAAATCCAAAAAATAAAAGTCCAGCAATATCAGTTACAAAGAGGGTAGAGAAACACCCCGGTCACAAGACTCACAGCTCAAGAGCTATGCTGGAGCTGTGAAGACTGCAAAGGTCTCAGCTGCCACCCAAACAGACGTCACCTGGCCAAGGGACAGTAATTTCCCAACACCCATCACCACCTTCCCAAAACCCGCAGCGGACACGTTTTCTAAACCAACAAAACAGCCTACAAACACAAAGACAATACAGACGATGACAGCACCAACAAACAGAACAGCACCAAGAAACAGAACACAAAGATCTAATTCCCAACAACAGAAACCGAAACCACCACCAAAACCAGAAACTCTAAAACAACAGACACAAGTTGAATCTACAACACCAAGAGACAGACCTACATTGAAAATACAGTTAAATGAGAACAAAGGGTCTGACGATCCTATTCAACTTTAAAAGTTTGGAGTGTTAGAGGAGAGAGGAGATGGAGAGGAGCCGATGGAGCTCAGTGGCAAGACCGTTCGGGCTAAGCCGGGGAGCTCCACCGGCTCAGTTAACAAGCCGCAGATCTCCAAAGGATGACCCTTGGGAAAGCTGTGGCTATAATCCAGTGGAACTTAGACCAAACTACGATCAGATAAAGTGCTTCATAGCAGACTGGTCTCCTTTTGTAATATGCTTGCAGGAGACTTTCCTTCGGGACACAGACCACATCACATTCAAAGGGTATGACATGTATAATAAAACTTCTACATCTCCATTGACAATAGAGCAATTGGAGGATCAACGATATTGGTCAAAGAAACAGTACCACATTCCACCGTCCATCTGAACACTAACTTGCAAGCTGTCGCTATTCAAGTTACACTACACCGCACCATTACTGTTTGTTCGGTATACATCTCACCGAGATGTAATCTGCAACGAAATGATTTGGAAATGCTGATCAACCAGCTGCCCGTCCCATTTTCAATGCACACAGTGACCTGTGGGGATGTACTAACGCCAACCAGGTGGGTGGAATGATTGAATCTGTTGTTGCCTCATCGGATCTATGCCTTTTGAATGACGGGTCCTTTACCTAAATTCACCACGCCTCTGGATCTCATTCGGCAATTGATCTTTCAATCAGCTCCCCGGTAATTCTGATGGACCTTCGGTGGAGGGTCAGCGATGACCAATGTGGAAGTGACCATTATCCCATTTTAATCGATATTGTCTACCCAAAGAAAGAGTCTCCAGGTGGCAGTTTCAAAAGCCTGACTGGTCTGAATTTAGCACTCTTTGTGGAGGCTTAATTGTCAGGGACACTTTTGACAGCGTAGAAAATCCGATCTCCCGTTTCACAGAACCATTGGTGAGTATTGCTACCAAAACTATTCCAAAAGTCCTCTGCGAATCCACGTTGTAAACACAAGCCGTGGTTCAACACGGAATGTGAAGAAGCGATCAAAAATCGCAAAAAAAGCCCTTTATATTTTTAAGAAATACCCTACTAGTGATAATCTGAAAAAATTATCGTAACACCCGCACCAAAGCACGGCGCATCATTAAAAACAGCAAGCGGGAGTCATGGAAACAGTACATATCTAAACTAAACTCCTCTACCCCAGTCAAAAAAGCATGGGACATGGTTAGAAAAATTAGTGGGAAGCAGCTCAGCTCCAAGCTCCGACACATGACCAAACCAGACGGTAGCAAATGCACAGAAGTGGCAGATGTTGCGAATTTGCTTGCAGACAAGTTTGAATCTAATTCCTCAAGCGATCACTATTCGCAAACATTCCAATATACTGCTGAAAAACAAAATGTGAACTTCACCTCGGACAATTCTGAAGAATATAACAGCCTCTTCAACATCATGGAACTTCGCATTGCACTCGACAGAAGTAATAACACTGCCACTGGTCCAGATGATGTTCACTACCAGTTTTTGAAACACCTTCCAAATAACTCTTTACTGGTGTTACTGGATATTTTCAAGAGTATATGGGAAAGTTGTACTTTCCCAACTGCTTGGCGGGAAGCCACCATTATTCCCATCGACGGTAAGGACCCGACTAAGGCTACAAACTATCGCCCCATTTCTTTAACTAGCTGCCTGTGCAAGACGTTCGAACGAATGACTACTGCCCGTCTGGTTTGGTTCCTTGAAACCAATGAGCTGAATAGTAGATTTCAAAGTGGTTTTCGACGCGGCCACAGTACCACTGACCAACTCATCCACCAAGAGCCCACAGTTCGTGATGGATTTGTTCGCGGACACCATGTCATATCAGTATTCTTCGACCTAGAGAAGGCATATGATACCACTTGGAAATATGGCATCCTGAAGGACTTGTACAACGCGGGTCTAAGGGGCAGGGTTCCACTCTTCATTCAAAATTTCCTTAAAGATCCCGTTTCGTGTCCGCGTAGGGAGCGTATTGTCAGAGGTACATAATCAGGAGATGGGTGTCCCTCAAGGCAGCATCCTGTCAGTTACTCTTTTCATTATGAAAATTAACAGCATCGCCACTGTGGTAAACACTGGGATTAAGAAGTCTTTGTTTGTGGATAACTTCTCTATTACCTGCCCCTCAAGGAACATGAGGTCTATAGAGAGACTAACGCAAAACTGCCTTAATAAGATCCAGCACTGGGCTGACAAAAACGGATTCCGTTTTTCTCGGACCAAAACAGTTTGCATGCACTTTTGCAACCGGAGAGGTGCTCAATGCGACCCAGACCTGAGTCTGAACGGTGTTCACATTCCAGTTGTTCCCCAGACTAATTTCCTTGGCCTGATACTCGACAATAAGCTCAACTTGAAAGCCCACATCGACCACCTCAGGCGAAAGTGCCAAGGAGCACTAAACCTGTTGAGAGTTGTCTCAAAGATGGACTGGGGTGCTGACCGGCCCGTTTTACTTCGCCTCTACAGATCCCTTGTTAGGTCCAAACTTGACTACGGTTGTGTTGTTTACAGCTCCGCTCGTGAGTCAGACCTCAGGAAACTTCTCCCTTTCCACAACCAGGTTCTGATAATTTGTCTGTACATCTCCAATGAAGAGTCTCTATATCGAAGCGAACGAGCCACCCCTTCAGATAAGGTGGAAGAAATTGTCACTTCAATTTGCCCTCAAACTGAAGAGCCATAGACACAACCCGACCTTTGAGACGACCTTCAACCATAAGTTTAGTCACATATATCTCACAAAACCTTCAGCTATCCCCCATTTGCTCTCCGCATAAAGGAAGCTCTATCACTGGTGTGTACTAATCCCGATCTCGTGGTGCCGTTTACCTTCTCCATCACTCCTCCCTGGAAGGTAGTTGAGCCAGTTTTTGACCTTAGTTTGAGAAAGTTTCTGAAGAACTCAACAAATGAACTGGTGTTTCGTGCCAACTTCAATGAGTTGAGGCTTAAAGAACCGTCGTTATCATGCCATCTATACCGACGGCCCAAAAGCCGCGAACAGGACTGCAGCTGCGGCGGCAAGCCGGGACACATCCCTGCAAGCCAGGCTACCAGATGATGCATCAATATTCACTGCCGAACTCCAGGCACTTAAGATGGCATTCAATCTGATCGAAACCTCAGACAGTCACCAGTTCATTGTGTTCACAGACTCACTATCAAGCCTTTTAGCACTAAAAGGCCATGAGCTAAAACACCCTTCAGTAACAGCTCTCCGTGAAGCTTACTCCAATTTGGTTCAACTATAAAAATCGATTCTCCATCACTCCTCCCTGGAAGGTAGTTGAGCCAGTTTTTGACCTTAGTTTGAGGAAGTTCCTGAAGAACTCAACAAATGAACTGGTGCTTCGTGCCAACTTCAATGAGTTGAGGCAAAAGTACCGTCGTTATCATGCCATTTATACCGACGGCTCAAAAGCCGCGAACAGGACTGCAGCTCACTATCAAGACTCACTATCAAGCCTTTTAGCACTAAAAGGCCATGAGCTGAAACACCCTTCAGGAACAGCTCTCCGTGAAGCTTACTCCAATTTGGTTCAACTACAAAAATCGGTTCTCCATCACTCCTCCCTGGAAGGTAGTTGAGCCAGTTTTTGACCTTAGTTCAACTACAAAAATCGGTTGTGCTAGCATGGGTCCCTAGTCACGTGGGCATACAATGAAATGAAAAAGTCGATGCACTTGCTAAAGAAGCCCTACAGATGGACGTCACCAATTTCTACTTGCTCCACACTGATTACCGCCCAAAGATCAATGCCTTTGTAAAATCGAAATGGCAAGAACTGTGGGACTCCTTTCCCGAAAACAAATTGTACCGAGTTAAACCAACGGTCGGAA
>WURT03115077.1:0-11948 GCA_009936505.3 Holothuria glaberrima
ATTTAAAAGAAGCAGAGTAGCTCACTCATTACACAGCATGTACAGAGTGTGTTCTGGTTTAATACACAATAGGCCCTAATTGTATAGGCCTACTCAGTCTGATATGCCTTTAAGCAATAAACTAAGTTTGTGTCTAGTCTACACAAGGGAGAGCTTACTGTGAGACAGTTTTACCTTAGTTGGGAGATTTGGAACCGCCTGGTTACCTGATATTTCAAAATAAGATTGGGATGCATGCATGGCTGGCAATCCTGGAAAAGGGACGTGTTCCCCCCTCAATATTTGAGAAATGGCCATTGACTTAAATTTATCGCACAGTGAATTTTTTAAAATAGGGCATGTACCCACTCCAATACTGAGAACAAATAGCCATCCTTGGATTCATGGCTGCCTTTAAAGTACATGCAGACACCTACCTGTGTGTAAAGGTTTGGGGTCATATGACCTACAGCAGACTAAACTGGGTATCACTATATGGTACATAATTCCAGCCTTAATCCAACACTATTCTTGTTTCGGGATATCCACAACAGACCAAACTACAGGAAATATTCACGTACATACAAAAAATACATACATATGAATAAAGGTTAAGCTTATATGGGGTGCTGAGTTTGCTTCTTGTATGTGTTTCATTTTTTCACAGTTTAAAGCTTGGTTTATTGTATCCGACCTTGGGATTTTTGGGGAATTTTGTACACACAGTCTTGGGAAATTATAGGCTTACTTGTGGTTTCCTTTGGCCTTCTACAGGCTTCTAAACGTAAGTTAGGAATCACTGGACACGGAATACGATTGGGTTTTTTCGCGGAAGTGCTGCCATCAGTACTTATTGCCTTCATATCTTTCATCAGGTTCTCTTACCTTTTCGCAGCTCTCATCCAGGGCAGGCCTGGCAACATTTAAACAGCGTTTCACGAAAGTCATCAATTTCTTGTTTATTTGAGGTACCGGCATCTGCGCCGAGTTAACGTGTCATTGCCGGTGATGTCCCGTTGTACGTGTCGACGTGTATAGCTAGCTAGTTCTTAGCAATGCAGTTGGAACTATTGCTGTACTTCCATACTCAAAGTTCCCACGATTGTATATGCAGAATGACGTTATCGTCGACGTGCGCTGCGAACTTTCCAAGTGCAAAGAATTAATGGCGCTATAACATTTTTGAATGTTTGAAGGAGAAAAGAATGCATTTAAAAACGGGATGTCGCCCTCGTTTGGCCTCACGCCACCCCACCTTTAACTAAAATCATTAACATAGAGGCAATAACATGTTAAAGAAAATTAAAAATTGCAAAGTATTTTCATTTTCGATTCTACATTTGGACACGTACAGTTTGGGCCCATGGTATCATCTTATTTAGTGCAGTCCTATTGCTGACGTAATCAAGTTTAATTTAGCTGATATAAAAGATAAAAGGCTAGACTGTACAATTATATTCAAAACTTAGTTCTTTAATAACAAATCTAACCAAGCTCGTGTGCAAGGTACGGGGAGGAGAATCAAGTGGCTCGGTAGTAGCCCCTTAGGAAGCGACCCCTTGAAACTGTTTTACCATATGCCCTTTTGAGTAAGTGGTGGTTTTTCATCGTTTCTAATTTCTGTCAACTTCTTGCTATGCAGTTGCTTTTTGCAAATCGTTACAGATTACTTTCATTATTGTTTAGAAACAACTCAAAAGGCTTGGAAGGCATTCTGCATTTAACACTTCTCACATCATGTAAGGAGCCAATAGATAGCGGCCTTCGTTAAGGTGATTGTGACCATGCAGCAAGTTATCTAAAGTCCTAAATGTGAAAAGGAATCAACACCAATGAGAAAGACACACATGAATATCAGTGGGCTGGTGAAAGAGATTGAAATATGAAATCTCTGTAGGGTGTAGGAACGGCTAACTTCTCACAATTTTGTCACAAAGTAGATAAAATTTCGCAAATCCTTCTTAAATTGCCTAGAGTTTGTGACGCTCCCTGAGCCTGCCATCTTCCTGTGCTTTGGGCTCTCGGTTCTTCACATAAATTTCTAAAAAGGACACCTTCTTTTTAAACTTCTTGAATTCTTGAGAAAGAAAGCCACTCTTCCCTAGGAAACCCCAATCATATGTGATAACACTACAAGAATTTGGAATTTTGAGGTAGAGGAAATAAACAGACACTATTTAACGTACGGGTATGTACATTTACATTGTACTGTAAAGAACAGAGTTTTTACAAACTTGTGCTATCAAGTGACTTGTAGTGAAGTAATCGTAGAGAGTTCAGTATTTAGCTAAAGAGTCCATTACTAATCTGGTAAGCTAGTTCTAGCTTGAACGTAAACAATTAATTTCAATAAATGCCTTTGAAGTTTCAAATGAGTACAGGTTTGAGTACAGGGACATGATTACGGGGTAGTGTTGCAGTCTATGGGCACGGGTACGGATACGACTACAGAAACTTGTACTCGAGCTAAGGTACGATAACAGGTACAGATACTGCTGCTACACTAGGATATAGCATTGCACATAAAAGGTGAGCCAGTGAGTTATCAAGTAGTAATTATTGCATGCAGTAACACCAGTGTGGCGTGATTTAATAGAGTCATGTATAAAATATGGTTTTGGTTTACAAATTTAAATTGTAGCCAAGTGCATCTTTCTTTAAATGCCTCACATAGCCTTCACAACAAGACCCGTCATAGATAAGATCGGTCAAGTATGAATCTCCCTCACTTTATTAATGTTATAAAGCAGTAATTTCAAACACTCGCCCTCTGACTTCTACCAAGTTTGCTGCTTCTGAACCTTACCACAGCCTGACATTGCATTAGAATGTCATGGTGCTTCACTTAAACATAATCGCGCGTTGTGTAAGGTTAATCACGTTTATCTTTTTACAATCCAGATCTTTTGCGGAAAACAATCTTCAGTCGATTCCTAATGACCTGTTATGGGATATATTTATGTTAGCGGCTTTGTAAGTATTCTCTCAAAAACTACTACACCATGGGGAACAGTGCAAGCCGGGGTGTAAAATGTTACACGAGTTTATAAGAGACAGTGAGTAGTTTCCAGCATCACGGAATGGATCTCAAACGTATTATTAGATACATGCAGGATTGTAGTCTGGGCAAAATCCAGAAGGGGGCAATTCGTGACACCGTTAAAGCGGAGCACAAAGTGGCTGCCTGAAGACAGTGGCCATCCGGACGGACCCTTTCTTTTTTCACTTGAGTATACCGAGGTGCCATCCTGAGAGAGGGTGCTGAGGGGAGGGGTACGTGTAAGGACGTATGTAAAGGCAAAATTGTGCTATCGTCATCAAAGCTTTAAACTGATTATATCTTTACAAATTGTCAATGTTTAGTTTCTTCCTATGTTTGGCTGGACGTATGGTAAGAGATGCTGTCTAAGAACAGGGGACAACAACCTTTACTCTTTGACAAATTTTTGTCCATGTGTCGGAGGTGGCTTGGATGCAAAATGGTGCCATTTTTGGTAGCCTAAAGCCTCGTACAGCGGTGAATTGATTATACGTCTAAAAATCTTCAATATGTAGTTATATTTTCTGTTTTGGTAGGGTGTTTTCGAAGGGAATGTTGCCCGAAAAGAGGAATGACACCTATATTCTTTGAGAGATTTTTCTTATTCTACGTTTTCCTAGATTCAAAATTGTGTTATCCTTGGTTAAGTTTTGGACTAATTAGGCCTACATGATCTGCAATTTTAATAATTTACTGAATTTTCGGCTGTTGCATTGCACCCTACATGGCCGTTGCGGGCTTCTCCTAGCGCTCTTAATACGTCACTGGGAGCCACTATGCCTTGCAAATAAATGTCTCCCAAAGGTCTTCCAGATGGGAAGAAATAACCCACATTTTAGTGCTCAAGGTTGCATTTAATCATTTACTTTTTGATTTCGTACTTTTGAAACAAACTTAGATTTCAAAAGTTAGATTTGATCTAAAAGGAAGGTTCAGCCACTGCTGTTTTAATAAGTGAGAATAATGTGGCAATATGTTTCACCCTGAACTGTAAAATTCACGTACAGAGAAACTCCTTGGTTTACCTGGAGGCTGGAACATGCTTTATTTATGTTCCTAACATATGAAAGATTGAAGAAGGGAAATCTGAGGATATTTGTGAGAATTAGCTGTTTTTCAAAATAAGTTTGCCGCAACTGTTTATGCCATTTAAATTAAAATGTACCTTACAAGTCTAGCTAATAATTAAAGGTAATCATAAGCTATTTTATCTGTAGCCAGCTCATATGCCGGTGTACTCAAGCGTTCATCTTGTTTGAAAGAGGGACAAGATTCATTCGTCAGAAAGAGAAACCAAAATAAAAACACGTCAACAGCAGGGGATCAGGAACCTCACCGGAAAAATGTGGGGAAACAGGAACTCTTATATGGAATTTCTTGTGCTTTTTGGACCTTGAAATCATAAATTTCCAGCATTTAAGGTTTTTTTTTTAGTATAGGCCAACTTTCATTTATGATTTGCAAATCTCAGGGGGCAGTTGGTACCTGCCTCTTCAGAAGACGGCCTTGACATAAGTCTTCTTATCCAAAATCCAAGTACCTTACCTAAATTTGATACCATCTGTGGTTGGAAGGTCACTGTCTGTCATTTAATAAGAATGCCTGAAACAAACAAGAATTTTGTGCTATAGCCCTGGACAAAATGTCGAAACAGATTCATTTCTAACATCAAGTATGATATTGTATGCAATTAACTCAATCTTTTTCCACCAGCACAGCCATGGGTTCTTAGGAAAATGATGCATCCCAAATTGTTCTCTTATCTCCAAAGTTGTACGAGGCAGGGGGTGGTGGGGAAAAGATGTTTTAACAAGTTTACTCCAAGATTAATTTTGGAAAAAGCTGTTGGAACACCCCAGCCATTATTATAGTTATGACAATCAGAGCGATATAAAATCTCTCCGCCCTCGAAAGAACTATGCGTGGGACAGGAGAGAGGAGGATCAGGGGTGTTTGTAGTCGGTGATATCCGGAATCAACTGTTTTAAATATTTACAAATATTGCCCGAGTGTGATAAAGTTTGTTTTTATTAGAGAATTCTACCAGCCTGTATCATATACAGAAATGAACTTCACGGTAAAAATGTAATTTTGGGGCTTCACTTTGATCACAATTATTCCAAACTGGAATCATATCTCCAAAGATGGAAAATATTGTAGCAGTTATTCATTTAGGTACTACACTTATACAAATGACGTTATAGCTCAGTCGATTAGAAATTGATTTTTCCCTCGTTTAGTCATTCAACTTACTGCATTAACATTTCGAATTATGTTCACATTAAACAAGCAAACATCTCTCACCTACCTTTAGAGATTTATCAGACAACAATATTTCATCAATACCAGAAGACTTGTTCCACCACATTTTCCTACTCACTCAATTGTGAGTAACTTAAAATGATATTTTTAAAGTTTTCAGATGTAAAGTTGGAAAGGATTTTAATTTGTTGTGATTTGTACTTTAACTTTGTACATCTTGAACTTTCCATTAGCAGCTCATGAACGACTAACACAAGTTTCTATCTTTCCCTGAAGAGATATCTCGAACAATCGCATAAGGAAGCTTCCAGACAGACTCTTTGATTTGAACGAAGTGCCTCACGATTTGTTGTATCTGTTTTTGAATTATAACCTGCTGACATTTTTGCAAAGAGACGTATTTCGTGGACTCCCAAAATTACAGATTTTGTAAGTATTGGTAAGAATATTGTCAAATGCTACAGCCGGGAATATTGTTTTATTTTAACATTGTTGCATTTTGTGGTTCTTCACATATGCCAAGGGAGTTATCTAGTTCAGATCTGTCATTGTTCATTGCAGAAAAAATACACTTAAGGCTAGATCAGACAAAGAGAACCTGAGAACGCTTTAGGACGGATCACAGTACAGCTTTCAATCCGAAATTCATTCCGAATTTTTCTAAATCTGACCAATAGTTTTTTATTTAATTCTAAGGATGGTCACGCTATATCGATAACTGATCATAGTTTGTCTCACGTTTCACTGTTCTGCTACCATTATATATAACTTATATCGCTCAACAGAGCGATATTTGTTCCAAAATCAGTTCAATTTTTGTAAACGAGTCCTATAAACCCTGTCTGTCGATGTGATGTCACGATATAATCAGTTTACATTTTTATTTTCGTAGTCCTCTGATACAAATCATATGTTTACACAGGTTTGCCAAATTTTGGCTCTTTCTGACTAGGGATGGAGAAGATTTTAACCAAAACTCACAAAAATCGGATCGTAATACTATCCAAAATCGCCCCAGTGAAACCCCCGCTTAAAGCTGTGCATAAGATCTTACCAATTACTCTCAAATAATACAAGTTCTAATGAAGAACAGATACTGTTTTTCAGAAATAAATTTGATTTAGTCGTAGTGTTTAAATTACTTTGTAATACACGGTTCTGAAGGCATTAGTGTATTTTTGAGTTTTTTGCAACTGTTTTCAGCTAAAGTTGAAGTGCTATTTAACAACATTATTTTAGTAACATAATCATGAATCTCTTTACAAGACAATACCAACAAGTGACAATTTATGGCTTAAGAACCTTGCAGACTCAAAATCATTTGCTAAGTGGTAGTCTGCAAGTTACCGAAGGAGAAAGTGATTTGATATGTGAAATGTATCTTGCCTTTACAATAGATTCAATCTGAATTTTCAGCTCTTTGTATACTTTTGAACTTCAATACTTTTAATATTCATTAGAGTATCCGATATGGAGTGACGTATAACATCCGAACTAGTCACTTAAATTTCTTTACAGACGTACTTTTTATTAAAATCTTGCAGATCCCTGTTTGGTAATAAAATTGCACAAATATATCCTGGTGTATTTGCAATTGACTCTTTGGAAGAAGTGTAAGTAAGCAATCACAGAAACTATGCATTTCTCAGGTTATTTTTAGATGTTTAAGATGGAAGGCTCATTGAACTGTTAGTTTCTGCAAGTTTAGGTATCATCGAAAGTAAACTACAGTTGTGCAGGTTGTGCGTAAGCAAGTAAACCTGATACGTTTATATGTTTCTTTTCTTGTGACTTTTTACAGGCACCTTTTCAATAACTCACTCGTTGAATTCTCTCAAAACTGGTTAGGCACGAACAGTAGTGCTGAACTGTACGTATAATTGGGCAGCTCTTTAGAAAAAGAAAGACTCCCTCACAAACTTTTAGAACATAATCTGTAAAATCGATTGCTATGACATGGTATTTTTCACATTTGTTGATATCTTGGACTTTTCCAAAACAATGGAAAACAATTATCATTTGCGGATTACCTTGTTTTTCGAAAGCACTCTTTAGAACATTCACTCATGATGCCATGGGCGAGAATTAATTAGTAGCAAGGGCTCTGTATTTGCTAACTTTGAAAGAGCAGTTTCTGATTCATTAAAGCATCTCTTATCTATTACTTTTGCAATGTACAACAATTGAAGAAATATGTGCCCGACGTTTGATTTCACATTCACATTTTTGTCCAGACACATCTATGGTAATGAAATTACAACCATCTCTGGTAACTTTACAAGACCAATCCAAATTAACGGCACTCTGTAAGTTTGACAGCTAAGATGCAACGTAAAAGCTCACAGTACTCTGAAGAGCTTTCAATGACTAAGTGTCCGTTTTATAGAACAAGCTTTGTTTATGACAAGTTATGAAATGTAACCTTTTATGTTGTAATCAGTGTACATTCTCTTGCGGAATATGTTGTCAAGGTTCCCATGCAATGAAAGATCATTCATTAATTCTTACTCTTTCGCTTATTTTTCCAGGTATGTTAACTGCAATTATTTGAAAGAGGTTCGAATACACAGTATAAAATTGTAAGTAGAAATCGACAGAAATGATCTATTTCCAGTGACACATGGTGACTCCATGGTGATGCCAGTTCAACTGGAGTTATAATTGACAAGACATGTAAAGAAGGTGGATCATGTGAAGAAGTTTATACTATGGGGTTGCATTACGGATGGTTTATAGATGGTGCAAAGTATTTGCCAATCAAATTTCTTTATCAGACAATCTTTGAAACAAATGGTGCTCCAAGATTTGCTCTCGACTGCACTGAAAAGTAGAAAATTATTCATTTTTATTAGTGGTGTGTCTAAAAGGTTTTATAGCTGAGATCTCGGGCCCCGTCCATGGATGTTTTCTTCAAAGGGCTCTACTATGCAGGACATGAAGTCAAATTTTCATGCCAAGATTTTTCCACAAAACTGACGGTCGTAAGAGTTGGTAATCAATAGGGAAAGTCTGGCAACGAGTTGGAAAGATATGGCCTTCACTGCCACTTTATTTTATGGACTTTTCAAGGTTGACTGGTTCTGGATATATTATGACACAGAGTTTCTTCAAAAGGACACCCTTTTCAACAATGTTCTTGAAAAGATCACATTGTATGGAGAATGTACACCTTCCTTGATCTAAATTTTGTAAAATCCAGACCCTAGAAAGTGATAAATGATACAGGAAAATTAAGCAATAAATCACAATTATAACTTAACACCTGTTTGACAGCTGTTAAACTTATTCCCTTCCGTCAGGAGAGTTGCTAACCACAGAATTCTGTAGTTTGCGACGACTTAGTAAATTAAATGGAATATTTGTAATGCGATCTGCTAGGTCAATAAAACTTGGCAAGTGAGGGGGTAGGTGCAGCGACGGAGCACCTCGTTTATAATCTCTGCTATATGACTAAATAGATATTAGGCTGACGGGTATTTTATTGGTTTGTACAACTGTGTCATTTTGGGATCAACTTCTCATGTTGCTTTTAAGAATGCTACTCTTTTTTGAATCTTTCTGCTAAAAATGTCATTTTCACAAACAAAGGAGATACTATAATTTCAAGAAAAGTTTTTTTTTACTGTTAATGAAATGTAATTACGCATGTGCTCTTTAACGATGCGCTCTATTAAAGTAACCAACGAATACTTTGTATGTAACGATTGAGTTGATTTGAAGAATAAAGAAATTGAACTAGAAACTACATGCTTACGGGTCTCTGTGCAGAAGTCATGTAAATGATAACAATTTCCAATACAAAACAACACAAAATAGTGGTGTAATTGATAGAAACCGCAAAATGCTATTAAACCAAGAAAAGTATTACAAGATAAAATTAAGGAATGTTTTGGCACATAGGAAATCCATACTCCATAATTCTGTGTATCGCGTTGTGGCTGATGAAAACCAACTAAAAATTGAGCATGATCTCCATTTTATTCTGGGGTGAGGTCTGAGAAGCGATACCTTCTCTAGTAAGATATGACAGTTCGTTAGAAATATTGCAGCTCTAATGAAGTTGAAAGAAGGATATGTGGACCTGTTCAGGAACATTTAAAACAACTTCTTGCAAACATCGCCACCCTGATATTTGCTGATGCGTCTGTACTTCTTAAGCAAATGGAAGATTTAACTTTTACCACGGAGTGCATTCAGGTATCATTAGTTTTAAAGCTATGTTATTAATTTTCTGACATTCTGTAGAAGTTGCGTGAGTCCCATATTTTCTCCAAAAATCCGGCTTGGACCTTTTGAAGACGAAGATCAGATAATGAAGTTTTTCCAGCAGGAAGGATTTACTTGTTACAGATCACCTGTAGCCAATCTTCTTTATTGTAAAGCATGCCAAAGAGGAACCTACTCAAATAGGAAAAATGAGTGTATCAAATGTCCAAAAGGTAAACCGATTACTTTAAGAGAAATTTACTTTGATTTGTATACAGCAGGTGTATCCCATATTCCGGAAGACAGAAAATTCTGAACTTGATTTAAGACATTGTATGTAAAGTGGTGCAACAAGTTAATATATTGGTGTATGAAAATCATTTCTAAGAACGAAAATTAAAAAATTTGCAAATAGTTCAGCAGAAATAACCTTTAACTATATAACGCTCAATTAAATTCCATGAATGCTTTAAACAAGTTTTTTTTACAATTTATACCCCTAATTCTAGGTGGTTTCTTTCAAGATGAAATAGGTGCAAAATCAGTTGCTGAAGACATCAAGTGTAAGAAATGTCCCAATGGCACTTACGTGCCAGAAGGAGCAGGGTTGTCCAAAACAGAATGCATTCTATGCCCCGATGGAACGATGGAAAATGTTCATGCAGGTTTCAGGGCCTGCTTTTGTAAAGATGGATTTTCTAGAAGAGACCGATTTGCAGGGTGCGAAAAATGCAACCAAAAGGGGTTGTTGTGTTCTGGGCAAGACTTTCAGTCTTTAAGACCTGGCTATTTTTGGAACTGGAGTTTTCCCAACGCCAGCATAAAACAATATGACGCCTTTGCCGCAAACCTACGAGATGAAACAGGATCTTACAATGACAACACATTTTATTTCATGGAAATTCCACGGGTGTACAAGTGTTTACGGAGAAGAAGCTGTATTAATAAGTATGTCGAAAACGTCACCATATCAGTCGATAGTGGTTGTTCTACTGGGTATACAGGATGGCTATGTAGCAAATGTCAATATGGTTATTACCCATTTTTAAGTACGTGTCGGTCTTGTCCAGAAAAAATTATTACCGTATTAGAAATAATGGGGGCATTTTGTCTGTGGGTTGGGCTTACCGTTGTAATTGGGTGGCAATACAAGAAGTGCCAGAACACCATCATCAACAACAGACCAGTGAAAACTTCAGTTGCTAGAATTAAAATTTTGCTAGGTTTCTATCAAGTTCTGATACAACTTTTATTTACATATCAAGGGAGAGAAACTGTTACCATTGTTGAAAAAGTCATCTCTTTCTTCGAAGTTAATGTCATAAGAAATTCGGTTCGCCTAAAGTGTTTGAGTGAAAACTTTACGATCAACCCAAAATTTGAATTTGTGTTTGCCGCCCTTCTTATTTTCATGTTTACCGCAATTCCACTGTTTTTTTACCTCACGAAGGTAACCTACATGAAAATTACACATCAATGTAGTAAAACACATGAAAGGTTGGTAACTATAAAGGACAACGTCTCGACAACTGCGGTGTTAATGTTATTTGTAACATACCCCTCGATTTGTTCAAGCATTTTCCAATTGTTCCCGATGGCTTGTGTGAGATTTTGTTTAGATCTGAATAATAGACACTGCTTTACTGTCCTACGTTCCGACATGCATGTAACATGTGATAGTAAATTGATTTATTATCAAGTTTTTGCATTTACATTAACTATTGGATATGTTTTCACCTTTCCTGTGCTACTTCTTTTGTTGTTACGGAAGTATTATTCTACTCCACCCGACTCAGAAAAGGAACAAAGCAATGTTAGGGAAACGTTCAAGATATCTGTACGTCTTCCTCTCCCCGTTTGGGTAATGTTTCTCTGTGAAAATTACAAAAATGGCTTCTGGTACTGGGAGATCATAGAATTGGTGAGGAAAGTGATCCAAACATTTCTGATATTTTTGTTCGGTTGGGAAGATAAAGTCAGCGTTTTGATAACTGTCGGGACATCTGTGATATTCTTGACACTACATGCGAAATATATGCCAATGAGGTGTAACAAGGAGCAGTGGTTTCAGGTAAGCATAAAGCAATTGATAAAAGGAATATTTGAATGTAAAGACCTTCTTCAAGTAAAGTTCCCTTACTTTGTTGTATATAATTACTACATTAATGTACTTTTGAGAACCAATTTTTAACTCTTTTTGCATTCTCTTGTGTTTCATTTCACTTTTCCTTGCCAAGGCAAAAGGAGTCTATTCAATCAAGCGAGTAGATGTGTCTCTCTGTGTGGGTGTATGTGTGTGTCGGAAGGCTTGTAAACACGGTATCTTAATATAGCAACGATGGATATTTCTCACACTTCCGTAAGATCCGTATTGATTTTGGTTGAGGTCAAAGGTCATGCGAGCTCGACAACGGTAAAAAACCGAAAACACTGCTAACATGATATTCTGGAAACATGGCTC
>WURT03115088.1:0-11948 GCA_009936505.3 Holothuria glaberrima
GAACTTGCTCATAATCGGATTCTAGTCGTACAGTATATTTCTAGGACTGACAAAATCGCAATAGACATCATCATGTAACCTGTAGAAATACATATTTGGCGTGTATTAAAATATTTTTTTCTCGGTCTGTAATTTCATTGGGGGGATGTGGGGGCGAGAGTTTTAGCTGGGGGTTCCCCCTGCCCCCCGCTGGCTACGCCACTGATCATCGAGAATTTCTATTTTTTAAGAGGCTTCTTCATCTTCCTCGTTTTACTGATTTTTCTTTCAATCTTTGGAGTAATTCACAACCACAATGCGTTAAGTACATGAACATTAAATTGTTAGATTTCATCTACCATTCCCATGTTTACTCATATCTAGTGAAATTTGGACCTCGGTGTTAGTAATTTTTGAAGGGTTTAAGTTCACGGTGCCGTCTGATATTTCGAGCGCTGGGTAAAGTCGGCAAACTTTGCAAGTTATCGAGTGATCGACCGCAACTTGCCATACACGTGCTAGAGCATTCAAAGCTATATAAACCATAGTACCCTATTTGAAGGAATTACCGGCAGTCAAAATCAAGATTTGTGACTGTATTTTTCGGTCAAATACTTAACTTCAGGGGAGACGGAAAGTGTTTAATTCACTTAACGTTTCCAAAAGAAGTCAAAGCAATGTTTTTTGTCTGGACGCCAAGGATTCCGTGCGAGAGGCAGCTTACAGACCGGGTGCTGGCGCACGCTCTTCAGATTTTGTCTTGGCGGCTCGCTCGGACAAAACGGCTAGTGGAGAACACTACATCCTATTTGGTAACATATCACAAGAGTTATCCCAATGTCTTTCATTTGTGTCATTAGTGAAAGTAAACAAATAGACGCGTCACTACCACGGGCGGCGATCCTGGGGGGATGGGGGATATATCCCCTCATGAAATTGGATGGGGGATACTGTACACTACAACCCCCCCCCATGAAATCAACCAGGCAGATTCGGAAATCAGAAAACTTTACCTTTTTCAAGACTTTTTACAGTAGGCTTATTTATTTATTTCTTCAGCAAATACGTCATAGTATCACCTTGCAAAACCTGGAAAGGGCCATTTCCAGTGATCTGGGGGTATTTTTGGCAAAATGTTCTACACTCCGCGCCAACTGACGGTGGCTCAACGCTTTGATAGTGCCACTGACTATTTCCGGAAATCAGAACACTACCTTTTTCTAGACTTTTTAAAATAGGCCTTTTTTTAGGAAATACTTCTGACAATTGTCCTACTATCACGTTCCAAAGCCTGAAAAGGGCCAGTTCCATTGATCTGGGGTATTTTTGGCCAAAATTTCCTACGCTCCGCGCTAACTGATCGCGGCGCTCCGCTTTGATAGTACACCACTGACTAGATTGGAAATCAGAACACTTAAAGTGGCCATGACACCGTGAAATTCAATGCCCGTTCTGTGCAGATATATATTAAAATATGTTCTTTAAAACACATATCAACCATTGTTGTTATTAAATACCTGTTCCTTCACTCCTTAAACTGCAAATTTAAACACCCTTTTTGAGGCTTGAAGTTTTCACTTCTTCAAAAATTTTGAAAAGCGTGTGACGTCATGTGACGTAATATTAGGAAACCTCACATATACGCTTACTTAAATCAGTGTTATTGCTGAATGGACAATATTTTGTACAAAATCATCAGAGAAAAATCGAATGCACGGAGGTAGGTTAGTGTTCACTCTACCGGATCGAGTCTGCGGTCAGTTTTTCTAGACTTTTTTACAAAATGCCTATTTTTTAGGAAATACTTGTTGTCACAGTGTCACTTTGCAAAGCGTGGAAAGGGCCTTTTTCGGGGTGGGGGTATTTTTGACCAAAATTTTCTTTGTTCGCTCCTCGCCAACCGATGGTGGCGCTCCGCTTAGCTAGTGTCACTGAAAATATATCCCCCCACTTTCAAAGACGGATCGCCGCCCATGATCACTACAACTACAAAATGGGGGCGTGCTACTTTAAGCATTCGACTTCGCATAACAGACAGTGTGCCCCCCAAAAGACAAGCACATATCATTGCAACTTACCCGAAACAAATGCAAACCACTGGTCTAAATGTAGGACCTACATGTAGATCACTGATGGAAAAAAAATCTTATTCGCGTCTCTGTTGGAGTAGTCTTCTACGAGCGCGGGAGAGGTCTATTTGAGCGTGGGGTGTGCTTCACTCTTTTGCCGCAAAAGTGACGTCGCGTGACGTCATATCTATAAGGTCTATGGGCCGCAGCCCACGGTCTGAGATCTACTGCCTCATCAATTTTGCATCATCACTAAATAAGTAATATAAAGTGATGCTCCTAGGCGTGGCAGAGTTTAAGCTTCCTGGAACTTTATTCAAAGGGACCAAGTCCATATACGATTTAAGTATTTAGCACCCAGTGTCAAAGAAATTTTACAGAAAGACCCGGAAGATACTAGCATAACCATTTCCCAAGATGTTTGTGCCTGCTTTCCGACTTTTTGCTCAAAATGTTTGCATCCATTTTATTAAAAGTACAGGTTGGTCAAACAGTAGAGAGGATGGGACTCAAATGTAAATATCCCCCACAACGTCCAACCATGCCTCCATATTTCTCACAAAAAAGAATGCACATATATATGTCTTCAAAACGTGGACACAAGTAACTACTCGTACTATCGTACCCCTCCCAAACATCGTCTCACCCACATGCCCCCATTCACTTTTAGGAAAATGTTACCATTAAAATTATAGTAATCAAAAGTTTCACTTGTGGAAAAATACGTTTTATGACGTCATGGTTGACGAAAAGGTTCAGATGTATTTTTGTGAAACGCGTGTCCTGGGTTGTTTGTCACTGACTAGCACCGTCCACATTTCCAAATGTAATGTTCGAACAGTGATTGCACTAGGGTAGGAGAAACAGGGGGTTGGGTCATGAGAACATGGCTTGATTCTCACCAAACCAGACCTCTGTTCTCGAATGTTCCCAATCATTTTGATGTTTCCGTCATATCCTAGAAGATATCAGCCTCCATGTTACATATGAGAAGAGGAAGAACTTCGTTTAATGAAAAGTTCATTTGATGTAAGGAAAGTCAGCAACGATAAGTAAAAGTAGGGGTCGTTTCAATCCAAAATCAGTATACAGTTTCCAACTGACCTGTTAAATGTGAACAAAATCAACATTTGAGCTAACGTGTAGAAGAAAAGGCAACCTGTTTTCTTTTTCTTATTGTTATTATCTTTTTTAACAAACTTAAAAAACTCACTTCAAGAACTGGATAACTTTCTTAGTTATTCTCACCTATAGTAGTATTTGTAGTTAAAATGTTCAAGTGAAAAAAAACTCAGATGATATCAATTTTAAAGTCTACTAAGGCGATACCTGCCTAAGAAAATACTACAATATTAATTTCATTCTTCAAAAGTTGTTATTGGTTATGACTGTAAGCTTTCTTACTTGCGTCAAGTCAGACTGCCGAACTTGTTTCAAGACTTAATAATTATTTGTGAAGGATAACATCTCGAAAACTGCAAAGGACAGATTTGCTGAGCTGGGCATAAGATCTTGTCTAACCTTGCAGACTTATTCTTTATCGCTAGTAAACTTAATGGGGTTATTCATAGTATTCATAGTAAACTTAATGGGGTTATTCATTCTGCCATACTCCAAGTTCGTGCTCACAATGAAGAAGCTTTTTGTAACTGAGTTAATGACCGGCTGACCTTGAAAAGCTCAGGCGTATAGCCGAGGGGGTGGTGGTTGAAGCCCCCTGACCCAAGCTTGAAAAAAATAATGAAAAAAAAAAAAACACCGCAAATATCGCACCATTTTGCATCTGCAGACCTAAAAAGCCGTTTTTTCTTCAAAGGGGGGTGACATCCCCTCCCCTCAGACCCCTCCCTCCTTGTCACACTCCAACACCCCCATGACACAATCCTGGCGACACGCCTGAATAAGCTACAAGGTTGCCTTAGGTTACAAATACCCATAGCCTGACAAGCATGTAACTAACATCATAAAGTTTATAAGAATGTCACAATTTTTTAGCATTCTACCTGAATTTTAAATATTTCGACTAAACTGTTGGCTTTATTTATACACGAACATACTTCATCAAAACTTTTTACCTTGACATACCAAACACGAAACTCAATGAACATCAATGTCATAAAATTATCCTTAAGGCCTGTCCACACAGGATGCGTTGCGCCGCGTCACGATCCGTCTACGTCACGTCAATTTTATCACTTTGCGCGTAAATCAATAGACCTTATGCCAAATAGCAGATCGTAAAACGCCATGGGAAGGATAATTCCAATCCGCGAGCTTTGAGCATTGTGACGATCAGCCTTCTCCAAGGTTAAGATCTATTTTGGTCGTCTCTTCATGGAACAATCCCTCCCAGAATGCAGTTTTGAAGTGCCCTCTCCTTATTTGGTATAAGGTCAATGGAGCCGTCCACACCGGACGCGTTGCGTCGCGTCACGATCGATGCGGAAAAAAGTTGACGTATGCTTCCGGACGCGTCAGTTTCTGGCAAAGTCCATGTACGTTCAGAAACAGAGTTGACGTACGTCAGCATGCGTCAGATTTGATCTCTATCGTGTTTTCCTCTCATAAAATGTTATCCTGAGAACGTTTACATCACAAAAGAAGGAAAACCGGCCAAAGTATTGAGCAATCCTGTTCAGGCTCCACTCGCACAGTGTCATCACATAACAAGGACGCACTACATGGCTAAATTCGAATGAAATTGCAGCTAAATACGTTGTCAGAGGTTTATCAGGAGGGGATTGAGAGGGGTCTGAGGGGAAGGGTGTCCCCTGGGCAAAAAATGAATTTAAAAGTTTCTGCAAAATGGTGAAATGTTTGAGCTCAAAATCACAATAACACTCCTGTAAAAAGAGGAGAAAAGCTCAATTTTTGCCAAAAAAAAAAAAAAAAAAAAACATTCAGCATTGAGAATGTATACGCTTACGATTGTTTGGGTTCCCACCCTCACGATATTATTGACTTCGGTAGTGGAAAACAGTTGTATTCATTGGTGGGGTGGTAAGGAGTAGTCTGGGCACTAGACATGACTGTTCAGGGACATTTCGACATTTCGTTGTACATGAGAAGATATAATGCTGATATAGAAATTGCCGGCACTTTCTTCATGAGGGTCATTCGTGCCCTTATACAAACTGTGTATTTTCTTATCATAAAAATCATGTTCAGTTTGTGGTTCTTCGTTTTTTATTGAGGTTTACTATAATGTTCCATTCAAGTACCAATCACATTCGGGATACTGGAGAAGGGGGGGGGTTTCTCATCACCATGTATTGAATATGTACTGTGAACCTTGCTATGACCTACTTACACTTTTTTCGTCAATCAGCATGCATTGTAATTGGAAACTATGCACTGTATCTCGTAGTGACGCATCGAAATTGACTCTTTCTGTACAGACAGGCATGCGACTTGACGTATCCGGAAGGATGCGTAACAGTGACGTGACATGACGTATACGCAACGCATACGTATCCTGTGTGGACAGGCCTAAGTTCAGTAGGTTATTGATTGCCTGTAAATTTGTTTACAAAATTCCTGCAAGTTTTAAAATTAGGAATCGCTCTTAATTACTTCAAGTGGAAAATTAGGTGGAAAGTACTTTTCTGGGATGGTAAGAAAACCTTGTGGAATTTTTAAGTATAAAAGTTTTTACGAAATAAGGAATTTCTTTTGTGGAAGGAAACTTGTACACAGAAAGATTAGGCGACGGATTGTTATGTTTGGATACCATTGGAGTGTGTCCGTAGTTCTATCACATTCATTGGCCTATACATACATTAAAGGGAAATATTATTTTAAAATGCACCAACATGGCATATACAAGGAAATACCTTTAATCATCTTTAAACCATTCAGTCTCACCAATAAACCACAGCAATATCTGTATCTTCTCAAAATATTATGCATCATAATAGTTACAGTTGTTTGCCTCAATTTTTGAAAGTTAGGGTGAACAAAATACTTTTGTGCAACAATTAAATTATCGAAATACTTCCAGGGAGAGTCTTATTTCTTGAAAAGAAAGCTGCCGTACTGCCGTATTTTGAATTGTCTCTCATTCTGAATCTATTAATATTGGTTTCAAAACTATGAAAATTTTCTGTAAAACAAAGCAATACTACCCTTTAATTACTTCGAGTAAATGGGAATTAACTGTGATCCGGTAGATATGAAGTCCGGCTACCGGTGTACCGCCTCTCGATTCGTGTAATAGATAGGACGGAATACATCATCTTAGGCCTAGTTATTTCAACACTTTGGTTTTTTCTTTTTTGCTTGTGTTCCTGAATTCAATAGATTAAAAAGTCCCTTCAGTTTTACAACTGAAACCATGCAAATAAATGACACACTCATGTCTGAAGGATGCAAAATTTCCTGTCGGATCGTCACACTCAGCACAATCCCTGTTAGACCATTAGCTGTTTCTTCTCTTTTACTGAGAAAACTAGATTCTACGTGCACTTGGTAATAAATGCAACGCATTTCCAAACTGTTTTACTATGGTACAATGTCTAAGTGTCTTCACCCGGCCATCGATCACTTTTTTGTCGAAGGACATTGAAAGATACTCAAACATCCTCTTGAGTATGAATTTTCATCCCCTCATCGTTCTTCTTTGCTGATAAGTTTATATGGAACTAGGATCTCATGTGCTTATGACAGTAAAATCCTGCAACAAAAGATAATAAGAACAGAATTCAGTTTAAATAAAATTGATAAGCTATTCCAACAAGATGCAATTTTGCACAAAACAAGAAGAGTGGTTTGCCAATTACTCATCAACAAATAAGAACGAGTATCATCGGAATCCAACTTACTTTATCATTGAGTTTGTTTCTCTCTTGGTGATAATGTTAGTAGCTAACTTCGCCAATATATCTGTGCTGTTTGCCGTTTTGCGCGTTCCTGATCTTCGTCGCAACAAGCATAATGTATTTGTTCTCAACCTCATTCTCATGGACCTGAGCACGTCACTTGGAAGTATGCCTTTTAGTTTCATTGACCTTTTTTCACATGGATATCTTTTGTGCTACCCAGTTGTCTGTCGGGTAAGTACTACGTATCCAACCCAAAAGGTGAGCTTCAGGCTGCAGCTTTACTTACAATTCCTAAAAAAGAACGGAAATATTTACACGTTAAGTACCGAAGCATTTGTTTCAATTGGCATTCGTTCCTCAGTAATTTTTGTGCGATTAACGTCATAAAGTTAATTCAACTTGAGTCTGGTAAAAATAGTTTTTTTTTCAAACTATCTATGCGGTAAAAGAGTCTATTTTGTGGATAATAAGCAACTTTACTTTACGGATTAACCGTTTTAATATTTGCCTGGTTAAATTAAGGAGGGTTCTACGAAAAGCCTGAGTTCTTGGTTGAACAACGTTTACACTGTTGGAGAATTCGTACGCCACTTGCCACTTGGTTGGGCTCTAAAAGTTATTCAACTTTCTTAGCAGAGTGTGAGTTGTGATAGACTATCCAGTGGCGGATCCAGGATTTGGCAGAAGGCGGGCCCAGTGAGAACCATTTTTGAAAGAAAATGAATAGGAATAGGGCCTTGTACTGATTTATGAAGATGGAAAAAAATTCAACATTTTTGGAAGGGGGGCCCGGGCCCCTTGGCCCCCTAAATCCGCCCCTGATATCTTCAGCGTCACCTACTCAGGCTTTCCAACATTGACACAGTCAAGTTAACCTAGCGAAACTGTAGGTTAAACCTGCAATTATTTTCGATACATTCCAAGTCTACTTGGAATCTACTATTACAGGAGTATATACTTCAGAGTTTAAAAAATGATTTTCTTTTATCCAACTCCAATCTTTATCGCTAATTCAGTTGCTGAGATATATAACATTGAAATTAATTCATTTAATTTGAAATAGGCCATTTTGCAATGATTTATGATCCACTTGTTGTCTAACTCTCATTCCATATATTTATTATCTCATCGCTTCGTGAGGAGGATGAGATATTGTAATTACTGTTGGGCTATATACGGCAATGCCGGCTGAAATAGCAACCGTTGCCATGGTAACAGTTATTTTTCTCAAGTTACTAGTCTAAGGGGCTAACCCATGGTGGGGTACCCAATGGACCAGAAGTCCATAGCTGAAGAAGGGATCAAAATTTGTCCGTGTGTGTTTGTGTGGGTGTGTGAGTGTGTGTGTGTGTCCAATTTGGTTTTGTTAATATCTCCTAAACGGTGAAGCCGATATTTTCAAACTTGGTGAGAAGGTGCCGTAGGTGGAACCCCGGTGCTGCACTGACTTCTGGAAGTAAAGGTCAAAGGTCAGAGGTCAAAGGTCAAATTTAGTGAAAATCACTTTTTACAATAACTCCAAGAGGAAACATCCTATTGACAAGAAACTTCACACATATGATAAACGTGGCTAGTATTACGAAAATATGTGGTTGTCATGGCAACCAATGTCAAAGGTCACGTGATGGAAGGGAAAATACATATTGGGGGTGAGACAGATTCTTTTCAAAGTTGAAGAGAAAGTTCCCCAGTGTATAAACTTGTGTCTCGCAGACCCTCGGAAGTAAAGGTCAAAGTTCAGAGGTCAGAGGTCAAATTTTGTGAAAATCACCCTTTTTAGTATTTTTTGGTATAATTAAAAAAAGGAAACATCCCACTTACATGAAACTTCATACATATGATAAATGTGTCGAGTACTAACAAAATATATGGTTGTCATGGCAACCAAGGTCAAAGGTCACGCGACAGAAGGTCGAATGCACATTCTCTCATCTTGAAAAATACCCCAGGGTGGGAAACCTCGGAAAGAAGAGGTCAAAGGTCAAAGACCAAAGGTCAAATTATGCAGAAATAATTTTCTGGCTACAGTTCCAAGAGAAAACATTGCATAGACAGGGAACTTGAAATGTATAATAGGAACAACAAGTTCTACCATATTTTGTTATCATTGGAACCGATCTTAAAGGTCACACGACAGAGGGTCAAAGGTGTTTATTTAGATTTAAAAATGGTATCAGTTAGCTGGACTGGTTTTCTACAAACTTGGTAAAGTGGTGTCCCAAAGTGGGAAGTTTAGTCTCGTAGAACCTAGTAGTAAAGGTCAACGGTGTTGAAATGTTTTTTTCCATATGAATTGTGTTTATTAGTGATGTAAGTCGATATTTGTAAAGAATTGTTTCTTAAGATGTTACAAGCAAAATACTAAACTTCAATACCGACATTGCTATGGAAAGTGACTCCTTATGGAGACGCAAATATCGGGGTAGAAGTCTCAACTTGACATGTATGTAACTGTATTCAGCGATAGGCATTCGCGTAAAAGACGAAGAACCCATAAATCAATTATGCAGAACTTTACAAGAAAAGCTAAGTTGGTGAGCCTGCGCGTGCTATACACATGGGGTCGGTCGGTTATCCGGGTCTTTTCGTTACCCTAGCAACTTTGGAGTGAAAACAGCTGCTGATTGCCGTATGACCCTATGGGAACACTTTACGCGCTACACTGCTGGGGTGAAAACAATCCCTGCACTACACTATAGTGCACAACACGCGCAATACATTTGTTTTCACTCCAACACGTTGTTGTCATGTTGTTGTTACCAACTCTTTTGACTCCCAGCCGTGACGGCATTTCTTCACGTGAAGTCATAATGGGCCCTGTTTTATTTGTTTCCGCCACTACACTGTGTACACATAGTATCAGTCACAGTGTAGAATGTTTTGTTTCTTATTTTCAAAGACATTTTGTTCATGAAACTGTGAGGAGACGATTGTACGTTCGTGTAAATGTGAGCCTCCTTGTAGTGTTAGGCTTAAATGCATATTACAATCACCGTATAAAAATATAATCTCGTTATATCTTTAGTCGCTCACTGGATATGAAGTGTGCACTGCGCAAACTAGTGTATAAACTCCCGAGTTCAATATTTCTTTCGAAGAATTCCAGTAACCAGTCTTGCTCTACGTTATATATCTGTTCGATATCGATAATAATACGGTGGGGCCTGATATTTTTTCTTGACTATTATGTAACAAACGTTCATCATCATTAGAGAAACTTTTCTAAAACCTTGGAACAATATATTTGTTTACAGAGTACATGCTGCGCGCGATAAGTTTGACGTCCAGTATGGCGGACTCCGCTGTTGTCAAATGTATTTGTGACGTCAGTGAAGAACCTCTATACTACACTATGTGCAGAATACGGGCAGTACATTTGTTTTCACTCCAATACAGTGTTGTCATGGAGAAGTGACGTGTCACCGACCGACCCCATGTAGACTCATTCACTGTTTACAAAGACGTCACTGCGTGTCGGTAAAAGAGTTTGTAAGGCGCGCTTACACTGTCGTCACAATGCAAAGTAGATTCCAATTCGTCTACTTTCTGTGTGCAATCGCACAAGCGTTTACACGAGCAACATCGAACATACACGCATTTCTTATTGCGCATGCTCTATGCCAACCAATGCCAACCAGTGACGTAACCGTGAATAACTGGAGGACGCGCGTCAACGCAGAATACGCCCCGAAATTGAAGCCGACTTGAAGGGTCACGTGATGTAGGTTAGCTTACTCAAGTCGATTCTACTGCCCTAGAAACGTATGTAGAAGTGAAGGTAATGCAACGCAGAATCATTGATGTACACGCTAAAGTAATCCTTTGCTTCTATTATTATTTTAAAATTTATAAAGCGCCACAACTATAAAAATATAATCTGTTGCGCTGTACAGTAAAAGAACTTATAAAAGTATAAGAACGAGAAACAAACAAAAGTAAAAAACTTATATGTTAAAAGCTTGTCTAAAAAGTACGTCTTAAGATTTGATTTAAAAGTGCTAATACTGGAACACAGTCTAAGATAATCTGGAAGCGAGTTCCAAAGCCGAGGACCAGCCACAGCAAAAGCTCGTTCACCGAAAGAGGTCGAAAACCGAGGGACAACCAAATGGACGGAGGATACAGAGCGCAGCCAGTACTTCAAACCCTCTCTTTTTGAAAGTAAACAGGACAAATAATCATTACGTCTCTAGTGTTTTGTTGTAGCCAAATTAACTCAGTAGTAAATCATTACAATATGATAGTGTGATCAAAACATTTTTTTTATGGCAAACTTTTCTTGATTTTTTGGAGTAGCCCTGCCTACTCAAAGGACAGCGTGTGTGACCACATTTCAAATGGTGCGTCGAGACGCGGTAAATGACAAATAAAAAAAAGTAAATAAAATAACATTCGCGATAGTATGGCCACTGAACAGTGCACAGAGTAGGCGCGCTTGTTTGTGACTGTTCATACATGTGCACAAATCTTCTGTGCAACGCTTCGAACGCGTCTTTTTGACAAAAAAAAAACAAAACGTCTCATGAAGTGAAACTAACACACGCGCACATGAACGCGTGCATTTTGGCCAATGTTGCCCTCGAAGCCTCTTAAGGCGGGAACACACCTACGCGTTTTTTTTGCATCCGAACGCCGGTCCGCACTAAAGCGCGTCCTAAGCCTAGTGCACGCAAAACTCGAAAATAATGAGTTAGGTAAGCGCATAACACACCTATCCGAGCGTAGTCCGACTTCCGTTTTGGTATCCGTAAAAATCGATTGGGTAGCGATTTTTTCGGATGGCGGATGGTACGCGCGCTATAGAATCATCCATGTTTACAAACAAATGACCTCACGGTAGGTTGGCGTAGAGTTTCTAAGGCGCGCGTACACTGTCGTCACAATGAAAAGTTGATTCTAATTGGTCTACTTTCTGCGTGCAATGGCGCTGGCGTTTATAGGTGCAAAATCTGGCATGAACGCATATGTTCTTGTGCATGCTCTAGGCCAACCGGTGTCTACAGACAATTCTACCACCTCTAGCCATCCGTTATTGAGAATCCTGCATTCTGATTGGTTAAACACTGACCTGTTATTCTGC
>WURT03115099.1:0-11948 GCA_009936505.3 Holothuria glaberrima
GAATCGGTTTGCAATCGAAGTCAAGACAAGGGTATGCTGTGACGTCATCCAAAATCCGGCATACGTTTTTAATGCGTATTTACGAGACGACATATCATCTTTAACGAACCCAAGTGGGGATTTGACTAACGAATTTGAATTTCCAAACTCTGTTATACTTAATGTCTTTTAATTTTATACTTGAGGTACACATTACTATATCTCGAGAAAATAACGTCCAGACATGAAATGTTCCACCATAAAACGACTCTACCCACACAAGAACACCAGACACTCGCCTATATGATGCATGACCAGTCTCATGAAATATCATCAAGTATCACAATGTATTCGTCAGTTTTAAAAGACCAAGACGGCCAATTTTGTGCAAAATGTAAACTTTGCAACAGCTGTTTTCATCATGATGATGAGTCAATACATATACTGTACACTATACGCAATCAGATTTACTCTTACATTTCTCACGTATGGTAAAGTCATTATACGGTTACGAACAACTGACTCAGGAGTGTTCTCGAGTAGAAAAGCAAAATAAGTTCGGTTCATTCATTCCCCTTATATATGCCTAGCATGTATAACGTCAGATAGCTGTGTGAAATCAACGGTTATTTATACTTTTGTATAAAATTGCTAGAAATTTTGGTATGAAACATTTTAGTTCTGTGCCTTATTTGATAACTGCTAAGTAACAATCAGAGTTTCATAGCTGGTAGCGTAGCGTTAGGATGACCATGTCTGCCGTTCCCCATTGACATTACTCCGTTAGTTGACTTCATCGATCGTACATTCTCGTAGTTTCCAGGAACATGATCTTCCATTGGGACGTCTGCATAGTCAGCCGACATTCGATACAGCGACGAGCGGGATGTATACGTTTTAGCAGGTAAAGTTGCTGTATGTTTGCCCCTTGACAAGGCAAACTCAGAAGTTGCAAAGTGTGGTGCTTCGTCGTATATGTGTTGACTTGCCCTGTTTCCCTCATTTCCAATTGGAGGAAGCACCAGTTGACTCATTGGACCGACTTTATCTTTTGTACTACGTATACTGTGTGATCGATAGAGAACGGCGTTCGCTGGCATATCTGATGTAACACCACTTGCTATACTTCTTGGGAGGGAGTCACTTTTCTTTTCGGGTGCAAGGTCCTCTTCTTCCAGTGTCAGGGCCCTCTCCCTTTGTCCTTTCTTTCCTCGGACCACCCAACAAGCTCCTGCAACCACTGCAAAGACGACGGGGACACCTCCGGCGAAGACAAATCCTAATAAAAATATCTTGTCTGAAGAAAAGATTTTGTTGCTGCTTTCCTGTGGCTTCACTGAATATGCAATATTTTCCTTTGCGCGCACGCCTGTGGATGTCACAGCTTCACATGATACAATCATGCCCCTGTCTTTTGAAGTTAATCCAGTAATTTCCATGACATTATCGGAATACAATTCCACCTTTCGATTTCCATTGCCTCCTTCATGCCCGTCCTCTCCCATGTCGCCAATCGTGTACATGTCAATGCTGACGTCATCAATAAACCAGTTGTATTCTTTAATTTCAGGGAATCCGTCTGCTTTACAGACAAACATTGCGTTCCCTTTGCTCTCAAATATTGAACGTTCCAAAGTTATGCTTGGAGGAATCTCCAATGGTGTGATGTGACATAGTACCTCGGGCTCCGAATTGCCTGAATCTCCATCCTCCGCACAGACAAACATGATGCCATTGTCCATCTTTGAAATAAGCCAGGTTGGCTCTTCTATGAGATAGGCATCATCAGAAACTAAACGATACCAACTGAAATTTGTCTGATTAACATTGACGGACTGATTTTGGTTCAAGTTATTTTCATCCAAACACGATAAAGAAATGACTTGTCCTAGTAAATCATTTTCTTTATCTTCGGGTTGAAAGCTGCAATTAAATCTAAAGTTATCGTACTCCTGGCAAGAAGCTTTACACAAAATACTTAGCAAGATGGAAAGACATATGAACATATCCGAATGTTCTTTGGCATTCATTTTTACCATTCTTATTCTTTAAGTTCTTCACACTGAAATATAAAAAACGTTGCCCACTTTAATTGTGAGTAAATATAAATTACCGCTTTCGATTCTTTTGATAGAAATTTTTCATCGAAAAGGAAGAGACAATACTTTTAATCTTCCTACGTAGATCGGGGTTGCGATTAAACCGAGAAATAGTTTTGGTCTTTGCAAAAACTAGTTGTGGCTTTGGTAATGTTGTCGTCTTTATGAGATATTCATGTGTACTTTAGTAGGTAATCCAAGACTTTTAGCATTCGTGTATTCCCAAAGAAACACCTATGATTACTTGTAGAAAAATAGTGAACGAAAGGCCCTTTTGTCCATAAGAGTTCCTTTATCTCGAAGTTGGTCGTAGTATTGTACTTCTCCTGATAGGATGCTATAGGCCTAGCGTTATAGATCACAATGAAACAACATTTCCTTCACTATCCGATAACGTTTCCTTTTGGACACAAACAATGGATTTATTATCAAAAAGAACCGACTCAATGTCTGCTGATCTATGGTATAGCGGAAAGTCACTTGATTAGTTCATTAATCTGTTCAATGAATCTGTACAGAAACAAATGGGTCAACTGTCCTTCTAAGCTCTTCCCTACTTCCTGCTGTACTACTTGTGATGTTTTCGCGTGACAAAGTGTTTTTGCATGCTATAGAACTGTTATCCAAACAGAAGAGGAAGATTGATAAATGCTCAGCAAAGTAGACACTATTCAAACGTGTAAGTACTAGTAGCAAAACCAAATGAAACGTAGAGATATCCACAAATAAATGGAAGAAAACTTGTTCCAATGTCCTCAGATGGTTCCTTTTCTGCAAAACAAGTCCAATGGAGTCAATTTTCAACACAATCCTTTTCCAGTGAGCTTCACGCTGATAATATAAATATGGTATGGAATATTGAACAAACTTGCACATAGTCTTTTCACTAACAGACATCCGTGGCTTGCATCATATCCTGAGTACTGTTTACTTTATTTCGACTTCAATGTTCCTTTCACAAGTTAACTTGCCTAACTGAAGAATAAAACATGTGAATGTTGTACACTTCAATAAATCTACCTGCTGCATGGTACCATATCTTTTCTAGTACGATACACACTTCACCGTCAAATGAAAACACTGTGAAATCTCCACGGACTATATCCGATGTAACATTAACAGGCAGTCAAGTGTACAACTCGATTGCAGGATAATTGTTTTTCCTGTCTCCCGCCTTCATTTACCTAGCCTAGCAGCATGCTAAGCGGACAAAACTCGGCGGTCCGTACAATGCTGTACTCATACCATATCCGCAAAAGACTTGGTTTACCTGGATGACGTAATTAACAACTGTCTGCAGGTTGTTGAGACAAACTTTGTAACGACCGACACCTTTTTAATTTTCCAATATCACCTTAACTCTCTCCTAGATGACAGTAGCGAGCAAACAGATAAAAAAAGTTGTACGTTGTGAATCTATACTATCAGTTTACATATGGTTGTCACTCCTCCAAAACATATCAAAATTGAGGTAGCTTATTTTCGGTTTGATTCTCACTCAAAGATGTGAAACCAGATGCAATTTACCTCAGCGAAACCTAACCGGTAACGTTGCTTAGATTAATGGCTTCCTCTAGTGCTTCCTGCGCTTCCTGAAGAAAATTCAGCTAGGCTGGTAAACCGACATATTGTGGGTGTTTATCATATATTGTACAGTTAATGTATCCGTTGGTAAGGAATCGAACAGAGCAAAAGTTGACTAGTGTTTTATTTGTATTGGACTCATTCTATTTGATCCGAAAGCTGATGATTTCACCTGTTGTGCAAAGGGTATTAGTGTTAAACTGTTAAGCCCTATGACCGCATTCTTCTGGGATTGTACAACTTGAAAATCTGTGTTGTTGTACTAGTAACCGTTGCAGCTCTCACTATAACGGTTCAAGTCCCTTTATTTTGCGCTTTTGATTCTTTTTTTTTTCAAAAGTTGCCAACACTAAGCCTATTTAAATGCAACGAAGTGCCAAAAACATCACAATCTTATGACGGAGGAAATAAGCGTGTAACTACTGGACACGTGCAGTTTCACTGGTAGTTTATGCCTCGCGATGGCAAATAGGGGAATTTCCCTATAAGATTTTCTAACTTGTTTATAGTGACTAACTCAACATCCAGGTAAGGGAGTAAAATGTGAAAACATAATATTGTTCCTGAATGTAAAAAAAAAAAAAAAAAAAAAAAAAATTGCGGTGTCCAAGTGTACCGTAGTCATTTTTATTTTCAAGATTCAAGAGAGAGCTGCAATAGCTTCCCATCAAAAACGCATGAAACTTAAAAATGTCTTCACGTTTACAAATGCCTCAATAGCTGTGGACCAATTTATCTTACAACACTGGAACCATTGCTTTCTACGGGCCCGGTTACGAGGTCTGCCACAGTTACAACTCTTTTCATAGTTCCATATAGGGAGAAGTTTATCGGTCACAAAGTTTTCTCGATAGGCTGACCGCATGCCATACTATGCAACACACTCCCCCAAAATGTCAGGGAAGTTCAAACAGTCACTCCTTTTTTTCAATTGTTCTTATTTTATTTTGCGTTCTTTTTCTGTTTTCTCAGCGTTTCGATCTGTTGGAGTTACCGCTTTATAAATATTGTTTGTATATATATATATATATATATATAAGTGTGAGAAATACGTTGAAAAGATGAGGTGGACGTCGCTTTAATGTCTTTCACTATTTATTCCACGCTTTCGGCCCTCTGGCCAATCAAATGGGAAGATTTCTTTCATATATATATATATATATATTACCGACGTAAGTTACGATGACACTGCCTTATCCTCTTGTTTATAACGTCGGTTAAACATTGTTTTTTTATTATGTTTTGCTAACGTTCTTGTAACGTAAATCAAAAGTAATTTCTTCACCCTATACCATCTTTATGAGGATGTTGAAGAAGTACTTCACTAACATGAGTGTTAGCAGGTTTGATTCCGTAACTTGCTTATGCCAATGAAACTAAACTCATTACTGGCCGAAACAGCTATTTATCTCTTATACGGTAATTAAAAACGTTTGAAAGCGCCGTAGATTACACCACAGATTATCTGGCCTCCAAATTTTCTAGGGAATCTTAGAGAGCGCCAGATTCTTCGGTTCAAGGGTTTCGCTATTTGCACTTGAAACGATTCTCGTCAAGGGCATGTTTCCTATTTACCCCCCCCCCCCCACACACACACACTCTTTTGAGCTGTTGAAGCTTTAACACGACACTAAAAAAAAGCAAATTTTAGTGAGTTTGAGCTGTCTGCTAAGTTGCTGCTACATGAGGAACAACAGGTGCAACGATAACAAGTTGTATGTAAAGTGTCCATGAATAAGTTTGTGATCTCGGCAGTCCTCGCAAGGACTTATCTTTAAGATTTTTCAAACAAACTATTTTGTAAAAGCACTGCTAACGTTCACTGGCACAGTGACTTTCCTTATTCATATCATAGAATGTACATAGAAGAAATTTATCTTAAATTTACCCAATTGAAACCCATAAAAAACGACCAGTTTTAAGAGTTTAGTATGGGTCAAATTATATTTAAAATATCAGTCAGGATGTTGGCAGGACATTTTTACAATTATTATACTAACTTTTGAAAACTTGTAATTTTTTAATTTTAGCTTTAGATAGACGAGACAATTTTTGATGTATATTTTTGTGTTAGCATATGTGTAATGAATACATGTTAAGAAAGTGAATTTTTATTAGACTAGAACTTTCTGTTGGGCTGTCGGATGGTCTTGTAGACAAAGGCGGTGGCTCAGTAGCCATTAAGTTCGGGAGGTAATCCACGACCGGGCCTGCGTTAGCTTGATTTAAATACAAGTGAAATCCACGGTTACCCATCATTGATTTCTTATAATTCAATATACTGCTGTGGAATTGTATATTTTATTTAAAAATTCTTCTAAAGGTAACATGCTACTGAGGTGGAATTTACACAGATAACGAAAGAAATGTAAAACTCGTATTTTGTCACCAGAATATCCCATCAATTACCACCTTTAAGCTTCAGTGAAGGTTACTACTTACTTACATTAAAATATTTTTCATCAGCTTTTACAGATATTTATTTTTCGTTTTCTTATATCTCTTTAAAGTTTTATACGTCAGAGCCTGATAACGGTTAAGGATCTAAAGAAGGATCTGAATACACTGAGTGTAATTTTAGACCTTAACTTGGGGAAACATGAAAGCATGAATGATTTTACTTTCACATTGAATGACATCAACATAACACTCCAAACTATCAACTGTCCTATCTATTGACATTCACTTTTTCAAAATATATTCCAAATAGGATCACCAAAATTGATTTAGACAATGGTTCACATCAGGTGCGGATCCAGACTTTACAATACAAAATTGGAAGCAATTCATTTCTTCGGGGAATTGTCTGAACTTGTCAGCGAAGAAGGCGCGAAGCCTAAAACAGAAGATGGCCCTCAACGCCTCACCACTCACCCCACCCCCGGGAATTTTTGAAAGGAAGTACCTCTGAATACACTTTTCTGGCAAATGGCAATCAAGTACACAAAGAAGTAAGCTAATATTGAATTGTTTATTATTATGCAGTGCGACCACTCCCCAATTTTGGTACAAGCTATTCGTTAATGGTTACTTACAACGAAGAGAATTTCTGTAGAGAATACATAGCAAAATACAAAATTTCACAATTAAATGAAAAAAAATCTTGGCCCAGCTAGACTCATCCCAATATAGGACCTTCTTAATAACAGGGGTAACCGGCCTTTGTTTGGGTTAAAGGGATCATTGGTAAGTAAACAAAAGCCGACTAGCCCGACCAACATATTCTTGTGCGTCGAGATAGGAACCAACAGTAACCTTAGCCCATGATATACTTTCTCAATCCCATAAAAAATGGTAAAAATACTTGAATGCCGAATTACTAAGTTACCCATAGGAGAAAGTTTTCCAGTGAAAGACCACTTCCTTATTTTTACAATGTGTATCGTTTTGTTGCCAGTCGTCATCGGAAATGTTGAAGTCCGAACTTCATCATTATTTGTAAAATTATGTCTCAGCTTAATTAACCCTGATGAATGTCTACAATTCTGCATTTAACTATGATTCATACCGATGCAAAAATTACTAAAGTTGTGAAAGTATCTTAGGTTTGTTCTTCAAGAGGATGAACTATCAAAATCGTCCGAAAAATGAAAGAAGGCCTACATCATTTGAACGACAGTCTTTCGTTAAACTTAGAAGCTTTTAAGCTTGGCTTTGTACTACCAGCAAGCTGACCTGAACGCGGTGTTTTGAAAACGGCCAGTTACCTGATTCTTTGGTCGCAAAAAGTAAAAAATTCTCATTTAAGAAGACTAAGTCTACAGTGATTGAATTCATCAGTCTGTATGATATCACCGGCTACCGTGAGTTATAAAGGAAGAATGTATAGACAGGGAGCTGCTACTACTTAAAGTTCCCTGGTTCATGGATTTCGTATTGTTTTTCGAAGTATGCATGGTTTATAAACTAGATTGTACAAAGTAAACCAGAAACCCTTAAAGCTTAGTGATTTCTTGCAGAAAATCGTGCTATGTTACGCTGAGGTTCATCCCTCAAACTTATATATATATATATATATATATATAACGATGATTTCACAATTTGACCTCTATTAAGCTCACATGATATGAAATTTGAACCTCACCAAAAATTGAATAACACAAAAAAGGGTGTGGTTTGGAAGGGATTTGAACCTGGGCCGTCTGTGTGACAAATCGAGCACTATTTATTTTTTTCTTTTATTTGGAAGGTGAGCACTACTCCACTACACCATCAAAAAACTGGTTTAACGTATGTTTTTGATCATGCTATAATCGCTATAATCACAGCATCCTTAACATGTGTCCATAGAAGTTACGTAATTCAAATTAGAATTATCACTGAAAAGTTTTGACGTTGAAAAGTGAATGTTGTTTCCTATAACTTAATCTTTGGAATGGTGGAAAATCCATCCCTAACAATCGTTTGTCACGAAACGCCGGACACAATTTGGAGGTAACGCGGACGATCTATTTACTTCAAGACGTTTCGTAGTTTCACCTCTGTTGACCTCAAATGACCTTCGACCCTCAAAATTCCCACAGGTTCTCTGTCTCTCACTTAAAGTAACAAATATACCAAGTATGAAAAAGTATCCATCACCTATGTTTTGAAATATCGTGTTTTTGCAGGTTTTCGGTTTTTGACCTCTGATGACCTCAAATGATCCCTGACCACCACTAAAACGCTAGGATTCTTCATCCTAACATGATTGAAAGCTATATACCAAACATGAAAAGTGTCCATTATTGCTTTCTTGAGATACCGTGTTAAATGCCAAGCGTCACAAACACACATAGGCTATACACACATACCCTCTCTAGCGGTATTCAATAGATTTCTTTCGCCTTCGCCAACGAATACAAAAGTAACAAAACTACGACAATATCTCGATTACAAAATTAATTCTGTCATGATAACACCCAGACATCCATTAAACAACAACAAACCACGGGAATTGTTGCAATGAGCGCACGAGACAACATTAAGTTGGAGTTGGAATGGGTGGGGGAGTTGCATCTTCCCAAACTTTACTGCGTTTTTGTCCCATAGCATATACATTTTGCACCGACTGGTGTGTGATGCAGCCCTGTCCCTTGTCTCCTATATCTTTGATTATGGGTTGCACTCGTTTAAAGATGACTGGTCGTCATTGTTTCAGACAGCAGCTTCCGCAGTGATGATTGGAGTTATCACGTCGCTTATTAAAAAATTGAACACATGGATCACATCAAATTGTGTATCAGAGGACAAAAGTAATTAATTGTACATTTCATATTGCATTTCATCCTCTTATATAAACTGCTTCATTTTCTAAAAGTCTCCTACGGAAAGTTTGACGATCAGTCACTTCTAAGTCTTTGTGTTGGTTTATTGTTCAACTGGACAAATGGTGACTAATGAAAATATCAACATGAATCACGTTTGCAATGAAAAGATTCCCAGAGATCAGTGGTGACCACTCCCACGCCGTTCTGTTTGGTAAGTAGGTACACGAAACGTTTTGGTACCCCATGCAGTAATATAGAGAAATTTATACAACACTAGAAAGCCAAGCCAAACAAACATTGGTGTCATACTTTCCAAAACTGCTGAAAAGCCTTAAAACGTAATATTTCCAATGTGTAGGCTTACGTCCATTAAAACTGATAAACACATTAAATAATATTTGGGATTTTCGTTACTTTGCCAAAGGAGAGTTTAGAAAAAGTAGACAACGGGAACTCATGATGAAGAGGTCTGAACTACTGAAGGCTGAGAGGTTGTTCATGTTAAATTTTGGTGTCCCTTCAGGGAACGTTACTCTTAAGGGAGCAAAACTCCTTCGGGTGTATAGTTTTTTCATCCTTGAGTCATAGTCAAAAGTCGAGGGACTTTTGAAAAAGTACTTTGACAACGTAGTCTGATATTTTTTTGAATTTTTTTTAATACGATACAGTACCCTTCTTATTTCGCAATGGAACATGAAGTTTTTACCCATAAATCATAGCCCATATTATTCGACCTCCTTTTTTGTGGACGTAAAGACTGTTTGTTTCAAATGTTTATCGTCATATGATGTTTTTTACTGTTTGTCCTTGAAAACAATTACATTGAACTAATCTATTCTGAGGTCTTTTTGATGGTAGTTTCGTGGTCTTTCGTGGGTTGCATTCGAGCAATTGTAAAGATTCTTCCACTGCCGTTTTGGTTGATTTCCCGTTTTAGTGCTTACAGTTGTGATGACACGGGACTTTCGTTTTGTTAAAATGGACTAATGTGGAACTTCCTTATAGGGTGTGTTGAACCTTTTCAGGAACCCTCATCAGCTGAACATCCGAAATTAATGGTTACATAAAAGTGATTGCGCAAAATTGCTTGTTTAAAACAACAGCTTTGACCCAGTAGACTCGATCTTAGAAAGGAACATGTGAGCTTGACAAAGCATAACATGGTGAACCAAACAATTATTCGAGAAACAATCAGTTAAACGAGGAAGCTTGCACACACAACCACCTAAAAGACCTACACACGCATGCATACACCCACACACATGCGCTTCCTCATTATTTCCATGACGCTGGCGTGTAACAGTTTGTACCTAAACTGAGGTTTAGTAATGTAGAACTATGTCCATCGAAAGACCAATAAGATTAATTTCAGCATGAAACTTCCACCAAGTGTTAGCTTCATGGATTCATTGTTTAGTACTCATGCCGAAGAAGGGTCTTACTTCACCTAGAGGGTTGCATGGCAACTCCCAGCTTCATCGTACACTCCGCTTTAACTGTTGAAGGAAAAGGTAAACAAAATATACTGTACGTAGCCAGTATATGACAAGTGTTATCTTATGACAGTATGAAGTCAGTAAGTTTTACGTGCTTGGAAAGGGACACAGGCGAAAGAAAAATCCGAACATAAACCAGACGGGATTATGAACACAACGTGAACCTATTAACATATCGCACATATAAACATGTGCAAACTCTGCTTGGGTCGTATGTAATCTTCCTATCCTTTTCTCATCAATCGACTAACTGCTACTACAAGGATTTTTTGTTAAAAGATTTGTTTCATGGCTTTTAGCTCTCATACTGCTGACGTTTCATTCTATCGCCGCCAATTCCCTATTTAATTGTTAGCTTTTCTGGACTTCCCTACGATAATCTTGGACACTTTTTCAATAGAATAATCAAGTTAGCGCACTTACGTAAGACCGAACGTAAGTAACATAATTTTAATTGCTCTGCTAAGTTTTATCAAATGCTCAAGAAAGAGATTTGCAGAAGTACAGTTAAAGTGATGGTTGATGTTAAACCTGATGTTGTTAGTACCCATTTTGGCATTGCTGAACACCGGGCAAGTATTACATCTCCAACGGTTGCAAGGAAAAGTTCCTGGGGAGTTGGGCACAGAGGTCTGAAGCTGAGAGTTATGAACCAAGTGGTTTGAGATGTTCTTTTCAATTACGAAACGCAGTGACGGGAGTTCAGCAAAAAAGGTCACGTATGGAGGGTCACTCCATTTCGGTAAATGTTACGTACAATGAATTTGTAGATGGGATATATATATATATATATATATAACACAAACAAGAAAAGAGACATGAAACATGTCATTGTTGACAAAAAGAGTACAGTAAAGTATATTCTCGAAAAGAAATTTTCGACTCCCCTGGAGTCTTCTTCAGCGTGTAATGACTACGATGATGTAAACGCAATGAACTACTGAGTAACGTAAAAAAGGGAGTAGCAGAAACGAACACACACACACACACAAAACAAAAACCAAAAAAAAAAAAAAAACCAAAAAAAAAAAACCAAAAAAAAAAAAAAAAACCCATAACTACAAGGAAACAATGGACTTGAAGTTACTTAGCAGACCCAAATCTCTGTTTAACCCGATAATATGAAATTTAAGTTTGAGAATCCAGTGAATTTCAGATTGTTTGCGCAGTCTGGGGGATTTAAAGTTAGAAGCTATCAAGGTGCACCGTAAGTTATCTAAAGAGTAATTTGGAAGATTAAAGTGTTGAGCCACGGGAAAGCCTCGTTTATTGTCTCTGATGGATTTCTTATGATTATTGAACCTTAAGCGAAACGGTGTTCCTGTCTCTCCTACGTAAACACCCTGGGGACAAATATTACAGTGAAAAATATAAACTAAATTACTGGAATCACACGTGAAGGGAGGGGGTTGTAAAGTGAGTTTACCACCAGTAATGGGCGCCCGAGATCCTGTAGTAATGTGCTTACAGATAAGGCAGCGCGGTTTCATGCAGCCTATATTGCCCCCTGGGCCGTCCTCCGTTTCTGGGGTGGGAAGTTT
>WURT03115110.1:0-11948 GCA_009936505.3 Holothuria glaberrima
CAAATCCCGGTGGATCTACTTGGAAATTTTCTGGGGACCAAAATTTACTTGTTCAGCATAGCTGTTCACAGTGATGTCGAGGGGGTATAAATTGGCGAATCGGGAAAAGTTGGGAAAATGTAGGGGAAACGAAAAAGGGGTTTTCCAGGCCTGGAAAGTCCTTGAATTTGCCTAACAGTTCTGGAAATTTTTTTCATCAAGTTATTCTCTATTAATCTTGAGCTAAATATAAGTTGCAGTGGACAAGGAAGTAAGTGAATGAAGGCTGAACATGGTTAGAGATGATAAAATAAGAGATTATGCCGTAAATTCCTGACTTTAATTTCCTTTTGCATGTATCACGATTACGTGCTAGCTCTGTTGCACGTACCAAGCCATATATTAACCAAACCTGTAACTGCCTGTCACTCAGTGTTACTTTGAAACACGAGACTAGGCTAGGTTCGATATATTTCCATACATAAACTCGGTAGTATAGCATAGCAGCCAAAGCAAGTGGCTCTGAGAAAAAAGGACCGTACGGGAAAATCATGCAAGAAAATTTTCCGAATGCATTGAACAGGGCTTAGCTAGAGTATTTTACACATGCGTTGAAACTATTTTATAAAATGAGCTACCTTGATACTAAGACAATCGTTGATAACCTCACTCTATTTTGTAGCTTGTATCAGTCAGGTTTATGAGGTGAATGATTTGAATTTTTTAGCTCATACCGTGCTAGCAAACCTTGTGTGAGCTGTTGTGATAACAGCATCTATCTCTATTCGTCTATCTGTTAACATTTGCAAAGTGGCTGCCATTCGCACATCATTTAATGGATCTTGATGAAACTTGGATACGATGTTCCTCTTGTAGTGGGCCATTTGAGGTGTATGGAATTTTTTTTTGTCTAAGGTCCCATATTGGGCCCTAAGGCTCACTTTATGAAATTCTGCAAAATGCTTCCCCTCCTACAGATTCTCATGTACAATGTTGATGATGTAATGATACTCTGTTAGTGACATCTTCAGAGGGTTCAGGAATTTTGGGTCCAAGGCCCAAGATGGACGGTCCATCTTGTGAAATATTGTAAAATGCTTAACCCAGTCTTAAAATTAATGTTAAGCATAGTTGCTTGGCTGTCATATTGTTGCTTGCATGGTTAGTGATCAGGGCGGGATTAACTAACATTTGCGTAAGTTTTTTCGTCGCCTTAGTCAAAATAATTACAAATTATGTAAGAACTTTCTTAAGTGATATTCACAAAACAACTTACGCAGTTTTCAAAGATACACTGCGTAACTACAATAGGTGCACAAGAGCCAATCATTTGAGTGGTTGCAGCTTGTGCTGTCACATTTTAAGCCAATCACATTGTCTCTAATCATTAAAATGACACGCACTGCTTTCTCTGGTAACACGCACGGACCACCGTGGTGCCGAATCTCCTTGGTGCAGCAGCCCCTTGGTCTTTGTATGTGTTGCTACGGCTTTTTGTTCTAACAACAACTCTGAAGCTTACGTAAAGTTACGCAAATAATACCAACTAAGAAAGATGCATTGCATCAGTTGGACTTACGCAATTTTTTGTGTGCAGGTTTGCTTTGTGAATCCGGCCCCTGTCTATGGTATTCTGGAAGTTTTTGGCCAAGGTCCCTATAGTATGGACGACAGGTGATAATTTGGCTCTGTAAAACTATGGAATAGTCTGGGAAAGGTCTTGAAAAGGTCTCGAATTTCATTCACCAAAAAATGTGGGAAACCTGTGTCCTAATGTGGCTCTGATAGGACATACCAGACCTGCTTCAAGTCATCTTATGGTGGCACCCTGTCATTGCAATAAATAGCCATATCTCTAGAACGGAACAAGATACAATGAAGCTGTTTGCTGCTATTTGTTTATAATTTGTTGCTTTATCATATGTACCTATTTAGACAGCACAATTTATTTTCCCTTTAAGGAGAGAAATTCAGATTGCTGTCATACTTAGTATGTGAGTGTGCCATATTTAGTTAAGAAACCTATTGTTTTGAAGAGAGGTCAAGTCATTTGGGTCACCAGAGGTCAAAAGGTGAAATCCTTGAAAACATCACATCTTAAGAAGGGGTAACCTCGATGAGGTTCATACTTGGCATGTAGATGCCCCCATATTAAGTTCTACGTCCCTATTGTATTTTGTGGAGGTCAAAAGTCATTTGGAGTCAACGGAAGTCAAACAGTGAAACGTGCTCGTAATAGATATCTCAAGAAGAGTGAGTGATCTCATATTTAGCATGTGGAAGACCAGTATTGTATAGATGATCACCATTGTTCCTAATGGAGGACAAAAGTCATTTGGGGTCATAGGTCGAAAGGTGAAAACCTTATAATGCGATATCTCAAGAAGGGTAACCTTGGTGGATATCATACGTGGTATGTGGATGTCCCATATTCAATACTACATCCCTACTGTTTGTTGTGGAGGTCAAAGGTCAGATGTAGTCAAACAGTGAAAATTTTGAAAAGTGTTCATAAACACGATATCTTTAGAAGGTTAACCATGAGGGATCTCAAACTTGATATGTGTCTGGCCCATGTGGAGTAGATAGTCCCTTTGAAAATTTTTGGTGGAGGTCAAATGTCATTTTCACATCATGAATTGTAGATCAGCATGTGAATTACCCATATCGAATGAAAGGTGGATTTGTTTTTGTGGTGTTCAAAGGTCTTTGGGGTCAACGGAAGTCAAGATGACAAAAATTTGAAAAGCGCGCAACACGATATCTCATGAAGGATCTCATACTTAGCATGTGGCTGAATCATGTTGCGTGAATGATCCCTAATGTTTATGTTGGAAGTCTAAGGTCAATACTTTGTAAACATCTGGCTTGAGAACTTGGTAACCTTGGGGAATCTTAGACCTGATATCATGATATCAATATGTTTGATTTCTGTCTATGGATCTTTCATTCTGCTCGTAAACGACAATACAGTTATTTTACAACTCCATAATGAAATTGTTCCAACCTGAAAGCGCTGAACTATTTTTATTCTGTATTCTATAGGTAAGGAATCAATAAGGCTTTTTGTTTTCTGGTTGTATTAAGCATCTGGATGCATTATATGAAATAATGGTACTGCTCTGGTGGAGTTCAAACGTCCGCTGGGGTCACATGAGGCCAAACGCTGCCAACCCAGTTAACTCATTCTCTTAATGTAGGAAGCATGGATACTTTTTACATAACACGTGGATGCATTATTTGAAGCAAAGGAACTGTTATGTTTTTGGTTTGGGTGAAAATCATCTGAGGTCGTCAGAAGCTCTAAACCGCTTATTAACACACTCGCAATGTGGGAAGCATGTACACTTTCAAAACGTAGCATGAAGCTGCATTATATTGAGCAGAAGTATCCTGCTATATTTGGTAGAGGTCAAAGATTATATGAGATCATTTAAGGTCAAAATCTGAAAAAAAAACGTTTAAAAGGATATGTCATGCTTGGAAGCATGGAAAACATTTATGGGTTGTGAATATTTGCTATTTTGAACACAAGAATCCTGTCATTGTTTGGGATGGAAAAATTTTTAACCATGAGTTATCAAGTAATAATCATAGATATTTCTCATACTTAGTATGTGGGTGCATCACATTTTCCGAGAACATTTATGTTGTAGAACTTCCGTAGTTCTAGTGAAGCTGAAGTCTAGTGAAATGAATTCGTGGTATCTTCAATTCATGTATGCATTCTTGTTACTTTTTAAGTTGGAACTTCAATATAAGTTCCATCAGTTGTTCTTTAATGTCAAAATTTCGACTTCCACTCATTAATTAAAGTGTACCTAAAGTCAAAAAAATCAAAAATATATGTCACAAAACTTGAAATATGAATTCAAATGGTCCTACTCCAATCTCCACAGGACATTCCTGAGCTGAGATTTAAAATGTTGAAGCGTATTCACTCAATTTAAAATGGTAGATTGCACAATAATTTGTGATGTCATTCTTGTACTACTCAAATTACTTTTTTTTGTTTTTCTTTGTTTTATCGAAAGTCATTGCACCTTGTCCCGAAATATGATCACCGTCCTTCGTTTATGGGGTGACGTGACTATACAGGCCCTCTCCACACAACATGTTATGCAAGAAAACAGTAAACTATTCAAGATTTTATAACCATTTTAATTTCAAAAGGAAACAAAAGCAGGTAATGTGAGTTGTACAATTAGGACATCACTGATTATTGCGTAATTGATTATTTCAAATTAAGTGAATATCTTTCAGCATTCTATATCTCTGCAATGGAATAACCTATGAAGATGGGAGGTGGATGAATAGGATTTATTTTCCAACCCCAAAAATATATATTCTTGTAAATCTAGATTTTAAGTACACTTTAAATTTACTTAACGTGTTGTCATACCTACCTAAAAAGACAAGAATTTTTTGTTTATTTTTTGACATTGAAAAGTTCTAATTATTTTCGCGTGAAAGAGTCGCAAATGTGAATTCTTATCTTGACTTTCAAAGTGAAAAACATTTGGTCAAAAGTCAAAATAATGAAATTAAAAGTTGTAATAAAGACATTGAAAGTCACATTTCCAAAGTTTAAGTCACAATTAAAGACCGAAAAGACCACAAGGAACTAAAAGCTTAAATAATGGGATTTAAATTCACAACAGTGAGATTTAGGCAAAAAAATTAAACTTAAAAAATTATTTAAAAGAGCTTTAAGTCATAATCAAGAAAATAAAAGTTACATTTAAAGGTAAGAATTATAACTTTGATTCGAAATTATGACTTTCAGTATCAAAGTAATTTGATAAAACCTTAAGTTATTAGTTTATGATACTCAAAATGGTTAGATTATAAAACTTAGAATGAAAAGTTAGAAATTAAAATTATTGACAGTTTTAAACATTTCCAAACTTTTGACTTCTTTAAGTAAAAAGCGACAAAACCATATTAAAACTCTGAGTTTAAAAGTGAGAAAAGATGAAATTAAAGTGATAATTCAAAGTAAATATTATGACATTTAAAGTTCTCAGTTTTAAATTTTAATGTTTAAAAATAAAGATTTTCAAGTCACTTTAATGGTATTCTGAGTCATAATCATAAATCGAAAGTTACATTTGTGACTGTTTTATGTGAAAATAAACAGTGTCCACGTTAAATAATCAGATAAAGGCACAAAATTTGGACTATTTATGTCAAAATGTAAATACAAAGAAAAAGCCATGAATTGTTAGTCTACGTTTGACTTTAAAAAGGAAATGATGTAAAGATCTGACTTTAAATGAAAAGAAAGATTAAATCAAATTAACGATATCATTAATCCCCGTAATGATCTGTGACTTTAAAGACTAAATATTTGGATCAAAAGTCAAGTTTATTTACCCGAAAGGTAAAATATGGGATTAAAAGTCAAAACTATGAAATGGACAGTCCAAATTGTAACTGTTCAAGTCACTATAATGTGATCTTAAGTCAAAAACATGAAATGGAAAGTCGAGTTTGTGATTTTGTGAAGTCAAAGTAATGTAGTTGAGCATCATGATAATGACATAAATACTAAAAATTGTGATTTTTATAAGTCAAAATGAAAAGATTTAAATTCAGATAATGAGATTGGCTGTAATGCTTTGACTTTTAAGGTAAAATAAAGACAAAGTTTTTATTGTTGCAGATATTTTGACTTCACCTTGAGTCACAAGACGTCATGGGTAAGAAAGAGCGTACCCTTAATGAGCTGATGCGACTGTTTTGGATCATGTTTGAATACTAGCATTACACATGTTGGGGTATAAAGCTAACCATCATTAAATCACAGTACCTCAAAATTCCGCTGTTTTTGGTGGCCATTTTGGATTTTGCCCAAATTATATGCCAGTTACCCGATAACGCCTTCCAACTCAAGCTATTCTACGTCCACCAAAGGTTTGGCCAACATTTATTCCGCTAGCTAGCAATTGCAAGCAGTCTGGCTGCCATTTTGAATTGTAAAAGGGCGGTCGGACTCCATTGGGAAATATTTATTCTTTTATTTAGGCTTGTCTTCAACAGAAGTGATCGAATATATTGATGAATGGAAAAAATTGTTCAGATCATCTCAAACGAGCATTTGTCTGTTTATTATTGGAAAGAATGGAAATTTTTCGATATTTTGAAATTCAAAATGGTAGCTGAAGATGAGCTTCAAAAAATTTTTACCGGTGCCTCCTTTTTTATTTCAGCACACTAAAATTAAGCAGTAAACTTCACCTCTGCACGAGAACCCAGCTGAATTATATTTCACCCCTACTGTTATACATTTCGATCTTTACAAAATATGGGACATTCCCTTTACAACACTAAAATCAGTCTAAGTTTATTACATGGTGATACATGCTTTCCAAATCAAAACTTTCACAAAAGGAGGCTAAACGTGCGAACCCCTCCCTGGTACTTTATAGTCAGCCCCCCCCCCGACTCAAATCGCCTGTCTGCTCTCTTTTTAGGTTTTTACCGTGCTTTTCTCTTGCACCATTAATGGCATTGCTTTTAAAATGACGTGACTTAAAAGTGATGCTTTTAGGACCAGATAACAAAGTGCCTAAACAGCGGCCATTATGTACTATCAATACTATATTCTAATCAGAAGGGTCATCTTCTGTTATAGGAGGTAGGTTAAAGGGAGAAGGCAGTCCAACAAGTTTATTTTCAAAAATTTGCCAAATCGTACAGTCTTAACTCCTCTTATTTCTCTCACTAGTATTTCCACAATGTTCCTGTGTAAAATCATTGAATATCAAAGGTAAACCAATGAGCTATTCTGCATAAAATTCGGAAATAAACAAAAATATTTTCACATGATTGATAGGAGCCATTCCTGAACTAGTACACCGGGGTACACTACTCTTGATTGGGGGGACTGCATTTTTCCTTTAAGCCCAAACTTCTTCACGCTATACACGCACTAATGTCGGGGGGTTCTTAATTATTTTCGTTGGCGAGCCACATTTTTCATCATGAAAATTTCGCGAGCCACAAACAGGCAAGTAAGTTTGTCCGACAGGGGAAGTCTCATTTTCAAATGATTTAGGCCTAAATGACGCAAAGGGAAGGCGAAGCCTCCGACCAAACAGCGTGGTTTCCAAAGTCCCCGCTTCGAAGGGCTTCTAGTAGGGTCAGGACAACGCTCCCGTGGAACCCCAGAAGCTCAAATATATTAGTCAAACATTGCATGGCTGCAACTTATACATTTCTGTCAATTTAATTTGAGGCACACTAAACATATGATCACAAGTATTACAATTTGACTATTATTTTCTGCCATATAGAAAATCCTGGGCAATGCAAAGTAGATAATAAACTCCTTCCAGATTCAGTGGTGAACAATTACCTTGAAATGAATGTTTGAGTGGGGACGAGGGACTTAATCATGACACTTGGGGCGTCACCATTGGTTGGTACGTAGCGTGCCAAGAATGTAGTTTCTAAATATCTCCCAGATCGTTAGAAATTGCTTTTATCAAACCTTGTAAGATGTTTATAAATATTGTTCATTTCGAGATCTCTTGATTTAGAAAAAAACACGTAGCCTAAGGCAAATAAGAGGCAACGTTTCACGCCTATATCTTCTCCTATCAAGAGACATACGTCCCTCAAAATTTGTAAGCCAGTGCAACTTGGTCTAAGTGGCTTATCCGGGCCCTTACCTAACCCTTACTAGTCCGACCATCCTATGTCGGAAAAACCGCCCATCGTTTTGGTTATGCAGTGGGTGTGTGGATAAGTCAGTCGACATATTTTTACTTCTAGATTAAATTTAAATGGAAAAACGTGCGGAGCGAGCGAACTTTTGATAGAATGGGACGATTTTGGGTAAGAGAAATGAAAAGAACAAACACCTAGAGCTGTAGAGAGACATGCAAGTCACCTTAACACTACAGTTCTCCCCTCTACTTTGATTTTCTAATTTGCCTATTCGTCAAATTCTTTTTTTCCTGAAAGTACAGTAAGTGTTCGAAAGCAGTACAGCACCACCTATTCAGATACACCGTAGGCCTCCTACTTTCTAATTATTGTCAATTTCAGCAAGATGAATGGGGCACCCCTGGCCACGTTACCGTTTTTAGAACATCACTGCACTGAAGTGGTCCTTTATGAAGTAAAAGTGAAGTGACTGATAATTACACGTGCGCGCAAAGCGCTCCGAAAAATAGCGTTTTCAACACATTTTAGTTATGCTTTACTTCATTTAGAAATGACAGATATTTTGTTTTAGACCTCACTTTGTTCGAGTACCGGATTGGAAAGCCTCGCAGGCCGGCCAAGGTCCAAACCGGGCGTGATAAAAGGCCTACAAAGCACACGGAGTGACCTTTAATTCACCCTTCAGTACCATGAAAGATGTTGTTGAGGAGAGTGCAAAAATTATTGTTGCAAAAATAGCCCTGCTCCTGTCGGGGACGGGGATAATTGTCAATATAAACAACAAAAATAGTCTATGCAGATCCCACAAACTGTTTCCCAAATCATTTGAAAAGAACCCGCTGGTTAAAATGAAATAAAACTGCTGTCCTAGTGGGGATGGCTTTAGAGTACTGGACACATATCTGATGAGCAGCTTCCTTTTTGCTTTCCTTCCAGTGACCATTTTCAAGGGTACTTGGGAGTAATAATCTGCTTGCTTACTCCGTAAATGCAGAGTGGTCATCTGACACTATCTGATAGCGTCATGAAAATGTTTTTTCAGTACTTTCGTGATTCTCAAATGCCAGAAAATCACATCTAATAAAGTTTCCGTTCATTTTTCATGGAGAAAGTACTCTAGAGGGCCAAGCAGACCTCTGCCTTGGCTATTTCCTACAATGTACTAAACTACTGGCTATTGCAAAGCGGTCACATACAGACATAATGATATACGATTTCATGAAAACTTATGGTTCTTTGTGTTTTCATCTTGATTTTCAGATGCCAAAAATGTACATTGAATAGTGATTTATTTCCAAAAGTTTTGTTCCCCTTTTGCTCTAGCAGATTTTTTTAAATTTAATAATCTTTATCTGCACAAAGTTAGTCCCTTTTTACTGAAACCTTGAATCTAGACTTGACAAAAACATGAACACTAAGTAATTGTAATGGCCGCCTTACTAGTATGTGAAAGGAAGGGATAGAAAATTTAATAAGAAAATATTTGGGAAGGAGTAATGGGAAAGCAGTTTTCTACCAGGTGAGGAAATCTAAAAGAAAACGTTGAAAAACCATGACTCAGATCTTGTTGGGGCACAGGGTATTTATCTACTTCAAAGCCCCCTACAGGTCATTTTCGCCCCCCCCCCCCCGCCCCGACCAAATTCGCTAGCTCCGCCACTGGATCTACTGTCATCTGGTAAATCAAGCTAACTACACAAAGAAAATGGTATCGCGCACTTGGTACAGTGTGACTCCTCACAGTTTCATAATATTTCATAATAGTTATGCCGGTTATGATCAAGTTTCCACCAAAAGGGCAAAAACACTGAAATCCCCCCCCCCATCATTCCTTCCCCTCTAGAGTTTTGAAACAGCAAGTAAGATGTAGTTTCGTGACGTAGGTTAATCGAAATTTAGGCACACAAAGACAAATTTGTGGGAATCGTTGAAAATTCAGTGTGTGCCAACAGCTCAACACCGGAACCAACCATGGAGTAGGCTATTCAGCGGTCCAGTAATGATTTTAATTCCTACAAGAACAAAGTCAGATCGGCCGGGTATGTGGCAAGTCCCCTTAAAAGTTTGAAATTAAACGCTGCCATCTGAAGATTTGGTACCAAGGTAAGTTTACAAACAACTTTGTTCTGAAGTCTAGGATGCGTCTCAAAGAAGAAAAAAAAATGGATCAAAGGACCCCTGAAATCAGGGTCTGTTATCTACATCTCTTACTGCGCAAAAGCAACTCTGATACCGTAAACATGGCATAAGTAATATTCATGTGTTAGGCCTACATTACACTAAATCATGGGCAATTTTGAAAACGAATTTATTATAAGGTCAGGCATGTTGAGTAAGATTCACTTTCATCCCTACCGTGACCAAACAGAGTCCTTGCTGAACCATTTCAATTTTTGTTAGATGAGGTTTAACGGCCCAGTTTCCAACCAATTGGTTCAAGTCGAGCCGGCCACGGCCTTTTTTTCCAGTTGTGGCTCACTGACTTATTTCCCTTACTCCATTGCTTGTGTGGAGCATCACGCACAACGGCAGAAGGTTCCATTTTTAAAGTCTTTGGTATGACTCGACCTGGAAACCGAACCCGGGCCTCCCGCGTGAGAGGCGGATGCTCTACCACTAGACCAAACAAGCGGTGATCTGAACCTTTTCAAGGCATATGCACATTGGAATTTTGAGAGAACCTTCTTCCAGGGAGCTACCACTCTAACGTTAGAGTTACAGCAAACAAAATGTGTGCAGTGTACATAGGCGGAAAATCCCGGAACAGAGATGGACGGATATCTCCCTCCCTACACCGCCATTTGTTTACACACTTAAACATTTCATAAAAGGTCGTTTTCTCCGCCCCCCCCCCCTCCCTTATGCCATCTTGCTCTGTCGCACAAATCCCCGCTACTAGAGGTGCATGCTCGGACTGTCAACGTTTAGCCAGGATATTCATGACTCACCTTTTTGGAAAGGCAATGGCAAGGTACACGCTTGATCCTCCAGGAAAAGGGAGACGTTGGCAGGGCTCCCAAGGACAACAGGGGTTACAGCAACACTATGCCCGCCTTAAAAGGAAACAAAAGTGGCGTTTTAGTGCTGCACAAGCCCACGACGGCCAGGATAGTTCCCGTTCCGGTACAAGGCGTCAGGGTAATACACAAGATATAAGAAGGCACATGAAGGACTCTGGAAGTGTCTTAAAAGGTTTGTCAGTCCCTGGCACATTATAGGTAAGGGATATGAGAAGACCCACATGAACCTTGTTGGTGCATTGAACAATGCGCAGAGTCAAATTTCTACCCCCTACTTTCGAAATCCTTGTGACTCAACTGGCCCTACATAATATTAACTCTTGATGATAACTGTTGTTACACTTAATTCCGTAATAAAGTTGTGTGACATGTGAAACAAGATTACGATAAAATATCGATTCTGCTATTTTTTTTTCATTTCATGGTCTTCTGAAATGAACAGGCACGCATGCTGATGGATACGGTGTTGTAGTGTGAGTACATGGACCATGAGTAGGGGTACGTGTACCAGGTCATGAGTGCGGGCGGATACCAAGTCTTGAGTACGGGTGTGAGTATGCTAGCAAGTCCTAATTGCATAACTGTAATTATTGGGTACTTGGACGGATTCAATCTCCCATAATTCCCCTCCTTCCCAGAAAATTCCAGCCTAGAACAGATTCCAATCCAGATAATACCCCGCGAACGACACTGGCCACCAGTGGCGGGTTGTATGGGACGCGTGCCCCAATCGATTTCTGAATAAAACATTCCGAAAATTTTAAAATGATCCCAAAAGGCGTGTAAGCTACTGATTTCTGTAGGAGTTGAGGAGTGTTTTCGTCCCAGTGATGGATCTATTGTAATCATTTTCTATCTCAAATGGTTCTCAAACTATCAAAATTTACAAAAATCCTTCCTAATGTATCAAAATTTTTGCGCGCTTCAACCCTCTCTCTATATTGTTCTTATAATCTATATCTTCCGATAGCATCTCCCGGAGAAGCACAGCAGTAAATTAGCAAAAGCTGAAATCTGTTTTTCGAATTTCCAGGTAAATGACTGGCTTTGATTGGCATATAAGGTTTGTTGGGGAATTGAAAGTCTCTCGATGCAGAGCCTCAAAGCTGGTTTTGTCAAGAAAATCTCAATCAATGAAAAATTTCTGCGCGCTTTGCGCGCATTGTTTGCACTTCATCTTGTGACCGTTGTTAAGATCGTTTTCAAGATGGCGTCTGTTGGGTAGACACGTGTCTAAAACCGCTCTGACTACAAGCCAAGTTTTACTTGTGAAGT
>WURT03115132.1:0-16664 GCA_009936505.3 Holothuria glaberrima
CCTCGTCTGTTATTTTGTCAAATTTGGAGTCTCGACGGTTTATTCACCAATAATAGTTCGCCAAATGCGATTTATTCGTTAATTTGATACTGTACTTTCATTTTTATCACACGGAGGAAATGCCATTTGAATTTCCTTAAAACATCAAGTTGAGGTTTGTATGATTTGTGCAGCTTCCATTATCAGATTATAAATATGCCTTAATTGTATTAGTGGATCAATATACACAAAGAAGTGTATTATGGTAGTGCACATAGTGCTACTGTTGTAAAATGCAGAACATGTGGAATGCATACTGTAGACATGAAAAAAATAACACTCTTGGCTACTGCAGTGAAACTCTAGTTTGTCACTTCAATGGAATAGCCAGAATGCCTCGAAACTTACAGTCTACAAACAGTAATGTATTCTTGTTGATGTAACCTGAAGGGCTGTATGAAAGATGTTTAACTAGGTACCATTGAATTGTCACCATCACAGTTTTTTTTTTCTTTACTTAAAACTGTCATAGGTTAATTATCATCCCATTTGTTTAAATGGGATTGTCTGGGTTTCAGAGATATATCCTGTTTGGAGGAAAACTTGAGCCATGATTGTAAAAATCTTTTGCTCAGTTTCCAAGGTGTATCCTGTACTACTTGCATTTACACCAGCAGAATTACTGTGTAATTTTGGCCACCATGTAAATTACTTGAATGAGACAAGTACTATAGGGAGAAAGGAGATGAATGTGAAACTCAAAACTTGAAGTGTGCATCAGAAGTGACCCCAGAATGAATTTTATATTCTAGTATGCACATCCATGGATTAATATCCATTGATATTTCCAGTTCATGGGGAAATTATTACCCAGCAGAGACAGGCATTTACAATGATCCAGCAGGATTCCTTCAACAGTTCGCAACTGACTTTGTTAAGGCCATCTCAACTACCAGAGAAACTGTTCTTCAAACCTTAACTGGCCGTTGCTCAATATGAATTAATATAAGTAGCCCTCAGTTGTATTCCAAAATGCTGGTTTCTCTGTTCGGTTAAAAGAGTGACAATCAGAGGGTTTGAACTTACGTTTTACCATATTCAGCTACTTTGCACACTTGCGCCTTTTAATTGAAAGTTTGCTGATGACATAACAGCACCAGCTGCACATGTCATTACCATTGCTTCTTTACATTGTTTCTATGTCAAATGTACTATTAATTCCCTTTACTAAGTTTGGGACACGTTAAAAAAAAATATGTACAGAGTGAAGACATACGTAGGAGGACAATGCAACTCAATTTGTCCCTTTAAGTGTGCCATGTAAAATTAACATGGGGACGTGGCTGCAACATAGGGTTGATGCAGGGTGTTTTAATTCTAAACTGCAATTCAGTACATGTTACAGACAAGAAGATGTCATTGCCAGGACCTAAAATATGGAAACTAAAGGGCAGATAAGGAAGAAAACAGAGCCAAAGAAGAATAGTAAAATACCCCTCACTTCTCCCTCACTTGGGCTATTGTTTAAAACCTTTTCCAGTCCAGAAAGTCTTTCACAAATTTACTTCCATTCTTTGATAATTTCTGTTGAAATCATGCTTACATTGTAAAGAGTTTGAAACTCATACGATTACAGCAAAACCTAATTACAATCATCCATTATTGGCAACAAAGCCTTTGTGCTGGTATGGCCTGCTAAAAAGTTGTAACATATAAACTTTTGTGCCAAGAAGGTAGATTCTTAAAGGCATTTTCCGGCGGCATTTCACAAGGGTCTCATGAAAAACAGAAAAAATTTCAGTTCATGCCCTCCAAACCCTGAAGCAATACTCTTTTTTTAACTTGAGATATATTAAAGAGTGCTTATTTTATTGTCAAAAAATACCTCCAGTTCTCATCAAGGTCACAGAATGTTTTGTAAAGTGGGCACATTGCTTCAGATTCCTTTTGTTATTCTTCATAATTGAATGTCCTGTTTGTCCTTAAAATTTGATACCGTTGGAATGTTTAAATGTTTCCATGTAGATTTAGCACAAATCTACACCATATGCATGGCATAATAAACAAAGTTGCTAACTATTTATTACAGCTGCATCAATATCACAAAGAAATTCAATTCTATGTCAAATGTGTGTCCTATGATGACGTCCCAGATTTCCCATAATGCACTTCATCTTGAGAAGAAATTGCATTTCTTTGAAAATTAGTATCTTCCAAATGCTACAAGCTATTGAGATGCTGTTTTCACCTTCTAAGAGAGAAAAATTTTTCCTTCCTTTATTTTAACTCATTGAATTTTGTCTCTGGCAAATTCCATTAATAGTAAAGTCATCTTGCTTTACAGGTAGTTTCAGAGTTTACCAGAACAGTCCAAATGCCAAGCAACAAGATCTTGTTGTGCATGCCACCAGTCAGTATATATCAACCACAAAAGTTACACAACTCAGGGTCCAGGAACACTGGGACTTGAGAAATGTTTGTCAGGTCTCTCACCATGATAGGTGTGTTGGTATCACAATATTTGGTACAGACTTGGCTGGAAGTGCAACAGGTAAGTGGTTAATAGGATTATGTATTTGTATGATATTTACGCCTAAAAAACATCTTCTTTTGTGGTCTATGGAAAATAGTGAGCATTATTTTTGTTTGCTTTTGTTTTTATTTTTTTATTGTTCATGAAAAATGTATACATATTACATCAGGAACAATCAATATGTGATATAAAAATAACGACTCAGTGATAGATTTAAATGGTCATCCCTGACACCAGAATTTATGATGGACAACTAGAAAATCTGTCAAGGTACAGTGGTCCTGTGCATCACCAGATTTTTTGGCCTCAAAAACAACAAGTCTGCTATAAAGGAGAATTACAAAAAGATTTATTACCACCAATTTATTCATCCGAAGAGACCAGCTGGCAGACAAAAGAACTTACTAGCTCTGCAAAATCTACAAGTGACTTTCAACTTGACCTTTCAACCTAGAGTTTGAAAGGCCATAGTAGTCCCATTGGTGAAAGCAGAGGTGAAGCAGGGAAACTGCCTCAATGATATTTTAGTATTATGATGTAGGTACACTTAATTTAAAAAAAAAATTAAGCATTGTAAATAACTTAAATTTTGTAGCCTATATGAGAAAAAGGATTTTTTTTCATTAAAACATTGCCAAAATGCCTTCATTAATAACCACACTGCTTTTAAACTGAGAGGGGATTACTGCCCTTCTCTCCTTTAATGCATTGTCTTTATGAAGACATAAAACTTCAGCTGGATTTGAGACCAATTTAACAAAGCTACTGTACATCACATCTAAATACATTATCTTTTTGAATTTCTGATTGATCAACTAATCTGAGCAGCAATTGACTTATAACAAAGAAGAGAGTGTAAGAAAAATACATGCGATTAACTGCAGTCGTAAAGATAAGTATATGTGTATGCCTGTGCTTGTATGTATCGCCCACCGAGCCACACAATGTGTCATAGTCTTCTAATAATGTACTGCATATGCATGGGATGCATATATACAGTAACCCTGCCATGTTGTTGTGCACTATGTATACTAATGAAGTAACCAATTATGTGCCTGCAGTACAGTGTTAGTGTACCACACACTCACATGCAGTACATCATCAGAAGACTAAGTACAATGACACAGTGACAGAGAAAAATATGGCTGTGTGGGTGCATACAAGTAAAGGCATGTGCAGGTAAACTTTAAAGGGAAAATGCAGTCTCCCCAATTTGAAGCAGTGTACCCTGGTACACTGGTTCAGGAATGACTCCTATCAGTCATGTGACAATATTTTTGTTACTTAGTCCCTAAATTTATGCAGAATAACTCATTGGTTTACCCTCAATATTCAATAAATTGACACAGGAACATCATGAAAATACTTGTGAGAGAAATAAGAAGAGATCTGAGAGATTTAGCAAATTTTTGAAAATAATTTTGGTGGAACTGCCATCTCACTTTAACCTCCGCAGTTAATCACATGTGAAAACTAATATATAGAAGAAGGAGCTAGATTTCCTGAATAGCCACTTGAAGGTTAAAAGTGGTCAAATGCTGACTTATGAATGGTGTGAGTGACAGTATGTGTTAAATAAAGATTGCGGTGGGTATTGTTTCCCTAAATATCAAATTATTTCTGACTTTAGTAAGAGTAACGTGAGATGATTAACCCCACCTGTTTTTTCCCTGAAAGACGATGGGATGAAATAGGTGATTTTACTGGGTAGGATAATTATTTCAGTAAGTAAATTGGCTTTCACAATGGGAATCCATAGAAGTGAAAGAACTTCAATATCAATTTCTCAGTCCGTAAGAAGTCATAGTCTCTTTTTACAAAGTCTTGACCAACTTTCAACATCAGAGAGCATACCATTACAATTCTTTTAAGTTTTGTAAAACTTTATTTCCTCGTGAGACCCACCTGTACCCACCTCCTCAAGACTTTTCTTTCAGTTGTCAATATTGCCTCTAGTTTGTCAAATTTGATGCACGCCAGTCATTGTCTCTCTACCCCTTTTATGGATGTGACTGTATGAAAAACAGAATTGAACTGCTTCAGTAGTTAATGTAGTATCATGAAATGCTGAAAAATTTTAACACATTCCCGTGTTAATGAAAGATGAAGTATGAACTTTTCAAATTTGGTTATTTCACATTAAGTACATACACTATCCTCGTGATAGAGTGCATAAGTAGAATAAATTAACCAATTTTTAGAAGTCATTTTCATCATTTTATGTTGCTCTTATAACTACACAGGGTACAAAGAATTTACTTTGAAGAATGAAGTTTTTGCTTCAAAGTTTGCTGCTGAAATAAAAAACAGGCTGTCAAAGGTTGCCGAAAGAGGTAAAGATGTTACTGTATGTCACTATTCTTTGTTTTATTGGCATTTTCTGAAGTAAAAAGTTAATGTAAAGAATCTGTAGAGATGCCTCTGCGTTAAGTCTGCATGCAGCAAGATTTTTGGACCATATTCCTACAGTTTCGAAGTGACATCAAATTCCTTCTAAAGATGGGAACTTTAAAATTTTCTCACCTTTGACCTTTTTAGCGCTTTTTATTTTGGGAGGGCAAAGCTGTAGGAGAGTGAAGGATGAAAAATAAGAAAGCTAGTGTAACAATTGAAATAACAGTAGTGATAAGAAGAATGATTTCAGCACTCGTTTCAGATTCAACTGCTGTCAAATACCATAAACGTTTTAACAACTGTTAATCTTGCAAATGGCCATTTGTTGAAGTTTCTGTAGCAGTTCCCATCCATATTAAGTTTATTGTGAAGTTAATCAGCCCTGATAGATATTTTAAAGCTGTTCTAATTTAATATATGGAGAGTGTTTACATGCAGTTTGCAAACATGCAAGCCCTCTTTTTAAATGTAATAATTTGAAATACTGTTTGATCAGAGGAACTCACTTTGAAGACGTTTTGCTTTTACAGGGAGCAATGAATATACAACAGGTCCTACAGTGAGAGAAAGTTTTGCTGGAAGCACACCATCAACCTCTCCTACATTAGCACTGCATAATCCATTTCAAGGGAGGGAAAGTAACTTGGACATGAGTGAAAAGTTTGGACCTTCAAAAGAAAGCTTAGTAGAAAATGTGACTTACGGCTTGAAATTAGACTCCAGCAGGATGGCTGCCACGCTTCATCCTCGTCCTCCTCTCCCTAAAAGAAAACCACAACCTGAGCCAAGGAGGAAAGTGGAAGAGACAAGCCATCCACTACCACCCCAAGGTGCTACTCCTTTAAAGAAGGGAACAGATTGTGGAGATCCCCCTAGACCATCCCCAAGAAGTCCAGTTTACAACCGTTCAAATAGCGAGGGTTGTGGTATTGATTCATGGAAGACGTTTGTTTCTCACTTGGGTGTCGAAGAAGAAGAGATAGCTTCCATCAATGTCAGTAAGGCCATGTACCCTGTCAAAAATAGATGTCAGCCAGAGATTAAGCGAAGTGACAGGGCCTCTATTGTACCTAAAAGGTTAGTTTGGACAGACCAATAAAATTTAAATATGAGGGGGAAGGGGCATAGTTGCAAGAATGTCAACCCTTGATAAGAAGTTGCTTATATTTTCATATTTCCCCAAGATTTGTAGATGTAGTGGTATATTGTATGCACACACATCTCATTTAATTGAAAATAGTTACGTTGAAAGCTGTGTGTGTATGTGTACCTTTAGCACTAGATCAAGACCAAGTTGCTGAAGATTGAATGAAATGTAACATTGACAAGCAGTCAGTTATCTATACTGAAAAGAATATGTCCACATGTGTGTATGGTGTAGGCAAACAAATGTCTTTGTCTTTTTTCCTTTGAATTAGAATAAGTCATACATATTCTGAAGCCTTATTATTGTGTGACCTTTTGGTTTTAACTAGTTCTCTTTTTATGCTTTTCAGACCAAAACCTAGGAATAATGGTGATTGTATCAAACCTTATGGCCCTGGTGGTGCTACCAGCCAGCCTAAATCAAACTATTCAGTAAGTTCCTTCCTACCAGTTTTTTAGTTGTCTTTTCATGGTTGTGGAGGCCTCCTTCACTTCAGTTCAGCCCTATAGTGGACTTTGACCAGTTTTGTTTCATTGTTGCACAAGGGACCCCATGCATGATTACTGGTCAGTGTTGACCCAAGTATTGGTATCAGCTGACATTCTTTATTCAAACATGTGTTGGTAATGGAGAAATTTGACTAAAATGCTGATTTTCATGGCCTATTTTCGATACAAAGATTTCTTTAGTTTCTTACATCTGGGTCACATTTTCAAACTTTACTACCTGTTTTTGATGAAACCACTCGCTCTGGAAGAATGCTGTATTCTACAGCAGTGTTGCCAAATTGGCGCTTTTTCCGCCAAATTTCTGAAATCTGGCACTTTTGCAGATTGATTGGCGGCAGAAAAATCCATTTGGCAGCTTGACGCTTTTTGGTTGTAAATTTGGGGCTTTTTTGCATCCTGAAATTCGTTCGTTAGAACACTGTTACATTCAATTGCCTGACAGAACAGTGGACATTTGTCAAAGCCAGTGACAATTCCGTGGTAAACATGCAGCTGGTTTTTTTTTTGAGGTTGTCAAAACCCCCAGTCTCTGCTGCATTGTTACTCTCTCACAATAATTATGCTATTAATCTTGAAGGGTGTACAAATCTTATTGGAAGTTTTTTTGTTACATTCATTATTAGGGTTTACAATTCTCTCTTTCTTTGACAACTGTGAGACTAACTGTCATCTGAAGAAGAAAACACATACACAGGCACGCACACGCACACATGCTTTGTTTAATCCTTTGTGAACCTGTGTAGCACTTATATAATATTAACTACCTTGTACTGAAAATATGTGATTAACAACTGTGGTAGCCAAGTACTCTGTGCATTGTACAGTAAAGAATGGGACTACTGTCAGTAAACACCCTACAACAGGACTTGCATTCCAAACAAAGTAGATCTCAGCCTCTGTCATTGATTGGAATTGTAAAGGTTCCACCACAAGGTAGCCTTTAGAGTGCAAAATAAACTGCTTTGTAAATATAGATTATGAATCACTATTTATGTGAAGTTACTGATTCAAAGGACTTGAACTACTAAATTGAAAGCATTTAACCTTTTGTATTCATGTAGGAAACTTTCCTTGTTGGCATATGTACCACCCTGGATATGGCAATTGGCTGGAAAGGAATATTGGTTTAGGCAGGTGACAGATGCAAAGATGTTAGAGTTCAGGAAATTTCCTGATTTCAGGAAATTGGAAGTCTTGAGCAAAATTCGCAGGAAATCCATTTTGCTAGACAAAAAGTTTCGCAGTGGTCTTGGTGTGTGGAATGGCCACGGGGGTGGGTAAAGCTTTATTTTTGGAGGGGGGGAGGGGTTTAATCTTTTAAGGGAAAAAAATGCAAATTTCTACTGCATGAACATACTTGAAAAACAGAAAAATATAGCACCATTTTGCATCCAGCCTGATGTGAAAAGATTTTTTCCCTTACACCCCTTCCCCAGGCTGACAATCCTGGACAACAGAGTTTCAGAAAATGGACTTTTACTTCACTTACATCTCTGCGAATAGTTTGAAAGCTTTACCCATGAGTACTGTAGATAGATATCCAGTGAGAGTGAAAGTTATCTATGGTTTTTTTTTTTTTGTTTTATTTTATCTCAGTTAATTTTTTTCTTCTCACCAAAGACATGAACAGTACAGTATGGAATTATAAATTAGGAATCTATCCAGATATCCCGCTCTGTAGGTATCCTAAACTCTTGAACACCAAACCTGTTTATTTATTTATTAACTGCATTGAATTGCAATAAGTGTATGACACTAGGTGAAATAAATTGCAAATTTACATCATAAAGATCAGGTTGCTTTTTAGATGGGATATGTTTGTCAAATTTGTAATAAAGCATTTTGATGTCTCACAGTTTGTTTAATAATGAACAAACACATAGTACTGTTGCACAGGTTCAAAACAAACAAAAAAACAGGAACAGGAAACTTGATCGCTGTACCCGCCAAGTATTTGATATCACAGTCTTAATAGCAGCTCATTTTGATAGGCACAGTGACTTCACAAGCCTGGTATGTACACCTGTATTGGAGAGGTATCAATCATTTTATGGAGACTCAGTTGTCACAACAAAATTATATTATTTCATTTTAAATGGAAACTTACTGTAAATAATGGAAATGATAGAGCAAAAAACCAGTTAAGAAACCCGAAGCTTTATTATATAGCGAGCACTACTCATGACGTACGTGAGAAGTGCACACTGGCAGTGGAATTCAGACTAAGCCTAGCCTACATCAGTTTTCTAGAAAATCGCAACCCTGGATCATGGAACGACCTTGGGAGGATATAATTCCTTTGCACGACAACGAGTCTTTATAAAAACTACAAAATGATTAACACTGTAAATATTTCATTGTCTCTCATGGTTTTTTCCAACAAAAAAAGCCAATGAATGGTTCAGTCATCTGGGAAAGTGATAAAACAAGATGGTTTTTGTGTGCAAAATTTTTTATGGAACCAGGTAACAGAAACATTGGGCAGGCTCCCTGGGGTCATGGTTTACCCATGCAAATACTATGTACAATATAGTAAAGTTTGAAACGGGTCAAGAGTTTCCTCGATCAAGAGAAAATCCTTGAATTTTTAAGTATTTTCTGGGACAATCATTGTGGCAGTGGAGTTTTACTTTGGGGGCAAATTTGGTCTAAGAGAGTTGCTAAGGATGAACTTAATTCCGGGCAGTTAGTAGTTACTTGTCTTCTACCTTAATGTGCATCATTGTACTCATTTGTGAGGTTGGATATGTACTCATACTTACAGGTATTTAAAAATAGCCATTGGTGTTTTTAGTAATATAAAACACTACAATTATGTCGGCACTGGTTATCTAACAAAAGTAACAATAAAACTTCCATTTGCCTTGCAGCTATATCCATTCCTGTTTCATGTGTGGAATAGTGAAGAAATCATTGCAGATACTCTGGGAATGAGTCTCCTAACGTGGCAAAACTTTGTGGTTTATTTTGAGCTGTCAAGCTGTTCCTTAACAACAGTGAATGACTGGAAAGGTCTAGCAGAAAGAATAGGTGAGTCTGAAGGAAATTATTTAACCTGTCTTGCAGTAATACGTCACATAACTGAATCCTCATATTAGACAAACTGGTAAATGTTTACTTTAATAATAGAGTGAAGGTGTGGGAGATTGTTGTTTCCTGTATTCATTGAATAAAGACTTATATATTCAGTAATGATTAATTCAGGGTTTGAAATATGAATGGAGTAAAGCAAGGCAAGGCAAGGCTCAATGTCCATTGGCTGATAATAATTTGGCTGGCCAAGCAAGAGGAGAATTAAAATCAAGCTAGAGAGACTATGCAACACCAAGTGGAAATAATGTAGAGGGTGTCAAGGCCATGAAAACCTTTGGTGAAAGTAACTTTTGAGGGGTGTAAAGGCCAGGTGAAGGGGTCTTGAGACAGACTATGCAACACCAAGTAGAAATAATGTAGGAGGGTGTCAAAGCCATTAAAACCTTTGGTGAAAGTAACTTTTGAGGGGTGTCAAGGCCAGGTGAAGGGGTCTTGAGACAGACTATGCAACACCAAGTAGAAGTAATAAAGGAGGTTGTCAAGTCCATTAAAACCTTTGGTGAAAGTAACTTTTGAGGGGTATCAGTAAGGTGAAGGCCATAGCCTCACTTTTTTGAGCCCTGGTCTCCCTTTTTGAGCCCTAATGAATGACAGTAAAGGCTAGTTGTTGAAAACACGGCTTGCAGTCTTTGGAGGACAGTAGTTTGGTTTGAAAACAACTAATTTGCTCCGGAAATGACTCGTTTTGTCATGTTTACCCTCCTAATTTTTCAGAAATAATTTTGGGAATTGTTCTTTTAAGATTAATACATCAAGACATTTTCTATTTAAGGTTTAGAAAAATTGAACAGGTATGGATGATGTTGTCATACAATGTAGTATTCACTGTCTGAACATCAGTTTTGTACTCTGTGTGTAGCAGTACTTTGAAAAGTGCTAAGATGCCTCAAATCATAGTTATGAACTGTTGTTTTCTGCCATATGACAATTTTACCCGTTTAAACCACCAATGGAATAGTTTGCATGTTTCTTTGCCTGGCTTAATGTTTGTGTCAAACCAGTTTAAAACCACAAAGGAATAGTTTAGAAGTTTTTTTGCCTTGCAAAATGCTTGTGACCCCTTCAAATCACTAAACAGGCCAGAGGTACTTCACAGGTAATTGCCCCTCACAACTCTGTGACCAAATATCTTTTGGAAACCTTATGGTTTCCTGAACACAAAATCATGTGGTTATACAGTAATTATTTTGGGTCTCATTTAGTCAAAATGGTTGCCAAAAACACCATGGTGGAAAAATTATGAAGATTTTTGTGTTAAATAGTTGTAAAGAAAATTGTCTTAAAAGACATTTTTGACACATCTACTCTTGACATTTGTTCATATTTTGTGAAGAAAATATCAAACTGATTTTTTGGAACAACTTTTGGTGACACCCAGGTTAACATGATAGCAAAAAAAAAAAAAAATCTGGCCTTCAGAATGAATGAATTATTTTAAAAATTTAGTTAAAACATTGCAAAATATCACAATCCCCATTGAAAGTGATAAAATTCAATATATTTTATAATCAAAGCTGAATTTTACAAACCTGTGCAGAAAAGTTCATTTCGGATAATGTGGCAAAAATGCAGAACAAGTAAAAACAACACAGTAAACATTCCCCACAAAAGCAATAAAATAATTACAAAATAATAATGATAAAATCACAGGAAACAATCATTAAAATATATTTCAATCAAAAGGCCTGAATTATACATAAAAAAGATAGCATGGCTTTTGATATTGTATGCAGAAACCCAGGCTGACCAATATGGCTGCCAATATAATAATTATTATATGTAAAAATAAGAATAATTATTAAAAATACTTTTCACACAGTTGCCCATAGTATCTGGCCATATTTTAATATTCAAAACTTATTTCTAGAGTTGTGAGGAGGGAGATACCTGTTAAGTACTTCTGGCCTATGGCCTATAAGGAAATAGTTTGTCCTTTTCTTGTCTAAATGTTCATGACCCCATTAAAACCACAAAAGGGATATTTTCTTTGCCTTGGAAAATGTTTGTGTCCCCTTAAAAATTTCTGAAGGCATGGTTTGTAAGTTCCTTTGCCTGGCTGAATAGTCTCTATTTCTCTCTTTTGCCAGGTATGTCTCCTGTTGATATCCAGGTGATAGATAATTACAGCCGACGCTTCAACCAATGTGCCTCTGCAATTGTTATGCTCTTCTGGCAACACAATGCACCTCACTTGAACGAGGAGTACACCAGACCTGTTCTCCTTAAGATCTTAGGTGACTTAGAACGAGAAGACCTAATAGATGTGATTTTAAAGGGGAAGGGTTAGGGCTAGGGTTGATATGAGTAGGCAGCTTGACTCTTTTGCTTTGACTTTCAAGTAACTTTTTGCATCATCCTTTGAAACAGAAGCAGATTGTATCCAAAATCTATGGTAATCCCCCTCCTCTACCACCCCATACCTTAATTGACCTTTATGCAGCTGAAATTGGTAATGCTCATTAAATGAGTGTTTAGCACATGTACTATCTGTAATAAAAGAGAAACCATTGTTTGGTGTAAAGTTGCTGTGAGAGTGAAGGATATGTTGTGTCTTCCTTTCTCAGCCTGTCAGTGGCAGTAATTTGTGTCTGAAACTAAAGAGAAAAGGACATTGTATTGCACTGTGAAATAGCCCTGCTTGTATAAAGTGAATTTCTAGAGGAAGATCATTTTTGATTACAGTGATAGCTGTGATTTGTTGGCCACATTTGCCAAGCATTGCATAACTGGTAACTGTGAAAAAGTGAACATCTTTCTATTTCCATAATGTCACTCTGACTTAAATGAATTTTCATATTGAGAAAATTTGAAGAGATATCACAGAGTTGTGTACATTATTTGACATGATGTGTTACATATTACATACATAATATATGCTCAGGCAAAAGTAGTGGGCCTTTGTTCATGTTCAGGGTAAGCCTTTTGTAGTGCAACTACCACAGTACTGACAATGCACAGCATGACTGTATCTTGTTTGAGACAATTGCATCGTTCATCACGTAAAAAGTGAAGAGTAGCAGTAGTAACATAAATGGCAGCAATTGCAGTCACAAGGCTGCAATTACTTGATGAAAAGGTTTTGTTGTAACCCCATGTACCTAGTAACCTGCTACTAAGAAGACTAGTTGTCAAAGAACTCAAGTCCCAAATTGTTATATGGAACCTTATCCAGCTTTTTGGTTAACATTTTCTAAGAGTTAGAAACAGTAAAAATAGGAACTAAAGTTTTGCCTAGAAAAGGAAAACAGTTCATGTGTTCCCAAAAGACTATTGTGAGAATTGCTTGATGAATGCATGTTAACTTGCATTCTTATAAATGTTTGCCATAGAAACAATTTCCTGTGGAAAAAGATGTTTTTTTTATTGAAAAGAAACCAAGTTGTTTTGATTCCATTTTATTGTATTGCAGAAATATTGCTAATTTGGCCAATAATATGTTTGTCTGATTCAGTTTTCTATCATAATATATTGTCTCTGACTGTTTTTTGACCTTTATGAAGACAAAAGAAAGAACAACAGTCTGGATTCTGTGAACTAAAAGCAGTATGTGATCTTGCAAAATATATCAAGTGGTGCGGGTTTAAAGACTAGGAAATGTTTGTTAGAGGTTCTAGTCACTTTAGTTTAAAAATGTAAGTGAAGCAGTAACAAAGGAAACAATTCTTCTGTTGTTCTTGTTAGTTTGCCAGTGATAAAATACTAAAAAAAATACTAACAGGTTTGAATTTGTCAATCACGGTAACATGAAGGTTGTATTTCTAAAGTTCTAAAGTTCCAAAGTAGAAGCAACATAGTTGGCAAGATAGTTCTTATGTCAGTCATATATTGTGGGGGGTCATCTGGTTTTTATCATTTTGGCATGCACAAATGACATACATTCTTTGAATTCCCTCTCAGAGCTTATTAATATTGTGAAGAATGGTAATTTTGAGCAAAAATTGTCCTATGTTTGATGAAGCATTCAAGGATCTTTTACACCTCCAGTTCCAAGTATGGTTTGTACACTTATGATGATGACAGAAAAATGGACGAGCCCTTAACTGACTTAAGCAACCCGAGTTGCTATGGACACAGAATTACTTGTAGTTTTGTAAAATAAATTATAGAGCAAGGTCAGAGGAGTTATAAACCATTGCAGGGTCATATTTCTTCGTAAGTTATTTTGCCTTAAACACTTCTTTTTTGTCTTTTTATTGGTTGAACTAATACGAACTATCAAATTGTAACATATTGTACCATATTCTGCTACTCCTAGGAAAAGATTTCTTCTTATGCATGGATAAAAGTCATCAAGATGCATGAAGCCTCATCATAATGTAACATTTAAATGCCTTAATACTGCTTGTAGTATCTAATTTTGTCCCAAACATGGATTTTGTGGTCATGGTCTGTAAACATATTTCACCTCAGCTGGTATTCATAAGTACTTATATTCATAATTATTGAACTGCAGGTAAGAACTAAATTTATCTTCTGACAATTACCTCATTGATTTCCCTTTTATTGCACACAAAATGTGAATAAAACGCAAGAACTAGCTATTTAAAGCCTCTATACAATATTGCACATCCAATGTGAGCTAGCCTGCAAGTCTGGCTATGTGGTTCTCAAGGAAATTAGCGAGATACCTTAACCCAGTAATAAGGGCAGAAGCTTCCTTGGCTCTGCAGGTTATTTGATAAAATACTATTTTGTAAACCCAGAGCCACCTACCATATCAGCCAGCTGACTCCCAAAATTTTGGAGTCTGCTAGCTACCCCATAGTGAGTCGAGACTCTAAATGGAGTCACAGGTCCAACCTGCACCAATGGTGTAATGACTCTAATTTTTGTATGGCTGAGTTGCCAAACTGCTCATGTCTGAAAATTCCACTTGATAGGAAACTTGAAAGAACATGACAGAACAAGCCATTCTTTTTACAAATCTTCCAAAAGAACACAAATACTACCTTTAAGAATGCAAAAGTAGGATTTTGCTTGCTTTTTGACCTGACTGAAAATTCTAGAGGATTTGCAACCCCAAAGAAAGTGGAGTTAGTACTTGACTCTGGGCCATGAATTTCAACTTCTACTACATTATTATAGAATCAGGAACCCACTCAAGTCTACTGCTTAGGTGTAGAGGGCTAGAGCTTGACACTTACAAGAAGCTTTTGCATACTAGATTCATCATCAGGGATCTGTCATAAGGGTATTTTATTGAAGTGGTCATAAGCTGTGAAAAAAAGTGGGTTTGGGAGACATTGAAGGGAGCATGTCAGTGAATACCCTTCTCCCCAAGAATATAAGCATGCATGTTACGTATTTTGTTAAACCTTGTGAAAGGTATTTCTTTAGTTGCCTCTAATAGGTCATATTACTTTATATTTCATTGTACACTCTGTAATAGGTTTTCTTGGTGTATTTTTTTCTAAAGTCCCCTCATCTCTCTGGCAAGGAGCAATGGGGCAAAACCAAACATTGCTCCTGAAGGAGCTACGTCCTCAAAAGGACAACATATGTCCCTGAAAGGGCAAACTTAACTAACCAACCCCTCATCCTTCAGACCTCTACATCATTGGTCTGTCATACGTGGTCCTGTTCTTGAATGGCTGAAAAGAACAGATATTATAAATGATCTTAGCCAAAAGGCCGAGAGGGATCTGTTCACTTTTATCTTGCTATGTACGCAACGTACAGATTAACAGCCATTGAAAATTGTCAGTATTTGTATATATCTTGTATTGATTGTGGAGTACTTAATACATGTACATTGTCTTTCAAATCTTTGACTTTACTTATGTCTTCTGCCTTCCTTTAACAAATAATTTCTCTATTTTTCTATTATGTTAACTATATCAAATTCATGTACAGTCAGGAAAATTAACTATAAAAGTATCCTACTTTTAAAATGAGAAATGCCTCAAATTGTAAGTAATGCTCAAAACTGTTTGATTATTTTAGTTCAGGTAATCGCTGAGGTATATTGATTTTAGTCCTGGATTTTATATTTTATTCAGCTGTCTGTATATTTGAAAAGTGTTAACATCATTGTGATAATAAACCACTTTTTAATTGTGTTTTCTATTCATTATTGTTAGAAGGCTTAAGTATCTGGAGGTACCAGAATATCTTGACCAGTCAGCTTTCATAGTGTAAACTTCTCTTGGGGAGGGGGGACTAAGGGGTGGGGTGAATGAGGAGTGTTGTGGTACCACCCAGTTTCACTTGCTAAATATTCAGCCAGAATAGTGTGACAATTGATGGTAGTTTTGTTAATATAAACTTTCATTTTGGTATCGCTGAACACAATGATAATCAGAATCGACACCATGTGAGCAGGTACATTTTTCACACATGCAAGTACTTAGTAACATTTTCAAATCTCATGTAAACGTGGAACATATGACATACCAAAAGTTCGAAAAAGAATTCTGCGGTTTTAAAAAGTATCATAATGCTGCAAACAATATTCCATATTTGCCAGTGATGATGATCCAGAAGGCTCTGTGAAAACTAAAAATAGTTACATAAATATAGTTTCACAAGGTGCTGGGATTTGATACTGTCAAGAATATGTGACGGTAGACTTATGTTGACTGTTAAAAGGCCTCAGTGGAGGTAGATACACTGTCAGGATTAAATTCTGTGAGCCTTGAAGAAATCATTAGTAGAGCCCATTTTAGTGTTTAGTACCACTGCTCAACATTCTGTGCCTGTATGTTACATCCCACCTTTGTGGAGATCATGCAGTAACTCACCAGAACCAGAACCCTGTGTGTAATATATATTATACAGTGTTATACAACTCAAGGCCTTAAAGAGGTGGGTACCTGTGTGTATTAGTTATATGATATTGTTACACAACTAAAAGCCTTGCTGGAGATAGATACTTGTGAGTAATATATGATAGTTACACAATTGAAGGCCTTACTGGAGGTGGGTACCTGTGTGTAATATATGATAGTTACACAATTGAAGGCCTTACTGGAGGTGGGTACCTGTGTGTAATATATGATAGTTACACAAT
>WURT03115132.1:16764-30140 GCA_009936505.3 Holothuria glaberrima
TGTAATATATGATAGTTACACAATTAAAGGCCTTACTGGAGGTGGGTACCTGTGTGTAATATATGATAGTTACACAACTGAAGACCTTAGTGGAAGTGGGTATTTATGTGGTATAGTTGTATGGTATTGTGTTTACACATCTAAAGGCCTTACTGGAGGTGGGTACCTGTGTGTAATATATGATAGTTACACAATTAAAGGCCTTTCTGGAGGTGGGTACCTGTGTGTAATATATGATAGTTACACAAAGGCCTTACTGGAGGTGGGTACCTGTGTGTAATATATGATAGTTACACAATTGAAGGCCTTTCTGGAGGTGGGTACCTGTGTGTAATATATGATAGTTACACAAAGGCCTTACTGGAGGTGGGTACCTGTGTGTAATATATGATAGTTACACAATTAAAGGCCTTACTGGAGATGGGTACCTGTGCGTAATATATGATAGTTACACAATTAAAGGCCTTTCTGGAGGTGGGTGCCTGTGTGTAATATATGATAGTTACACAATTAAAGACCTTAGTGGAGGTGGGTACCTATGTGTTTTATGATACTGTGTTACACAATAGTTGTTTCCCAGTATATCTGAACTATGCACAGGAAAAACAGTTTTGATAAATGACTCATAGTACAAACCAGATACAATTGGCAACATTCATGACAATGTAAGCAGTACATCAAATGGAAATAATAGTGTTGTTCATATGCAGAAATTTATCCTATCTGTAACAGAACTATTTATAGAGTTAATTTTAAGAACTTAAGAAGGTCCTGTATACTAGTTGTGTTAATACATATCAATGGCTTGACTACCCATAATAATACTTGCTACAAGTTCAGTCAATTTTCAGTCAATGATAATAATACACATTCTGCTTTCTGTGATTTGTAGTTGCTGTACATTAGCAAGTATATGCTGCTTCTAGTCCAACATAATGTGTAATGTGTTTTCAGTTTGCAGTTAATACAATACAGTATTTACCAAGCACCTTTGTTAAGGAATTTTTTCAAAGGTGCTGAAAATCTTGAATTCAAGCAGACATATCCAAAGCTTATTGTTTTTGATGAAGGAAAATATGCAACAAGCTTCTTTTTGAAAATTTTATTCAGTGCCAACATTTCATTCCTGGCCCAAGTTTTATGACCATACGCTTGGAAAGGATGTATCAATATATGCCCCATATGAGTTTGAGATGTTCAGAACAATTAGGGTGTGGAATCTGAAGAAGGTAAGACACTCTTTGCTCAGTTCCCACTTAATCTCTTCAGATATATAACTAGTGGCTTGATGATTGAAAGAGATTTGTTAATTTAGCAAGACCTTTATAATAGCCAGTGTAGTCCAGTGAGGTTAGGTAATTGAGTTATATTTTTCCCATTCATTAGTCGTCAATGACTTAAAACACCATATCACCTGTCAATGTATGGTCTTAAAGAGATTTAATGTTTATCCTTGAAGTCCCTTTAAAGTTTCTATGAAATAGTTAAAGGTATTATGTCTGTCAAAGTATCCCTTTGACATTTTGTTAATATAGGTGTACATATGAAGCATTTATCTGTTACCTTCATTGAATGAAGAGCTTTGGTAGATTTTAAATGTTTTGACAGTAATTGCATTAATAGAAGAATAAATGTAAAATGTATAAATACTATCAATGAATCTTTCAGTACTTTGTATACACTGTAATGTGGTATTGACATTTTTATGTTTTAATGTTACTTTTTTGTAATTTTACCACATGGTAAATATCCATTAAGTAGACAAGAGTTTTTTTGGTTCAAATCAAATAATCTGAAGCTTTTTTGAGCATACCTAAAATGGAATAGTTGCAATGTCATGGTACTTTATGTAAAAGTTAAAAAAGTTGGTCTCATGAGGACATTGTTATGAAAAAAATAAGATAAGGGCTTGAGTGCAGACTATTGTGAAAGCAAACTCCCATATAATTACCAGTTAGCAGATCAGTTTATTGTATAGCTGTTTACTATGGTCTCATAAGGCTTACAATAACATCTTAGAGTCATGGTTTAAAATCATGTATATTACCTGTTGCCTACAGCTAAAACAGAGCCATGATGTGTAGGTGTGAACAATTAAAAGTTTCTTGTAGCTGTGTTCATATGAATGGGATTATCCCACAGGACATTTTTAAAGAGACTTCCATCTTAGTCTATTATCTTTGAGGGATCAGATCAAAATTTTGTCTGTTTGTTAGCAACCCCCTGTAATTGTACTATACTTCATTCCAGCAAAGCTATTTTCACTGTTATAAAGTTTAAGGTGCTATACCCGGCAATGCTTGACTCAAATCTTATTTGTTTTCTCCAGAAATTTATGATTTTAAAGAAGTTTTGTAGATGGATTAAAATGTGTACCTCTTCAGGTTATGTTGAAATGGAAGTTTTGTATGTATATTCCATTGGTTATGGATTTGGTCACTATCATGATTGACTTTAAGAAGCAGTTGACAAAGGAAAAGATGACATACTTTCAGTACAAGAAGATTGAAGCATACAAGAGAGTATGGTTTTCTTTATGTTTGGTGTTGATATATAAATGCTGCATTGTGGTGGGATGTGTGTCTACCCATGTGTGTAATGCCTACAGGCATGTATAAAGGGGGGGGCAATTCTGGCAGAAGAAATACTTTACTTCAGGCCATCGTGTGCTTAATATAAAAGCACAACTTAAGGCTTTTCCGTAAGTCAAGTGTCAGTGACACTTAGAAAAAGAGGCAATTTCTAAAAAATTCTAGCTTTGTCATGCACCGTACAATAGTTTTTATTTTACCACCACAAGAAAGCCAACAAAAAAAATCTATCAAAACGTACCATTTTGGAGTGTTGCTATGTGATATTTTGAGCCAAACAATCACCAAAGTGATTGTTTATATTCAAAAGATCATCAAAAAAGTCAAAAAATGCAAAAAATGAGGTGTTTTTGATTCCGTGCCGAAGGCAAAAGGAATCTATGCGATGGTGATGTCGTGTGTGTATGTGTGTGTGTGTGTGTGTATGTGACGGCTTTGCTTGTAAACACGATATCTCAAGAAGGGTAACTTTGAGGGATCTCATACGTGGTATGTGGGTTGGCCATATTAAGTAGATGATCCCTATTGTTGTTGGTGTAGGTCAAAGGTCATATGAGGTCACCAGAGGTCAAAAGGGTAAACCTTGTAAACACGATATCTCAAGAAGGATAACTCCGAGGGATCTTATACTTGGTATGTTGGTTGGCCATATTGAGTAGATGATCCCTATTGTTTTTGGTGGAGTTCAAAGGTCATTTGGGGTCACCAGAGGTCAAAAGGTTAAAATCTTGTAAACACGATATCTCAAGAACGATAGCTCCAAGGGATGTCATACGGGGTATGTTGGTCAGCCATATTGAGTAGATGATCCCTATTGTTTTTGGTGGAGGTCAAAGGTCATTTGGGGTCACCAGAGGTCAAAAGGTTAAAACCTTGTAAACACGATATCTCAAGAAGGATGACTGAGGGATCTCATACTTTGCATGTGGATTGCTAATGTTGTGTAGAAAAGCCCTATCATTTTTGTGGCGGTCAAAAATAGCTAAGGTAGAAGGGATCTCATGCTTGTCATATGGGTGATTCGTTGCAATATATCATGTGGCAAGGAATCACTAAGCCTTTTGGTTTTCTGGTTGGAAAAAGAACCCATTTCTGCACTTAGAAAACCCCCAACCTACTCAATATTTTTTTCTGAATACCTTGGAACCTAAACAAATACCATGAGCCTAGAGATAAAATTTATGTAAGGGGGAGGGATTTTGGTGATACTTCAAGTAAAATTGCCAAAAAAGGCCTTATTATGGTCATTTTCCGGCCAAAACACTAACATAAATTCGAAGTCATAAGTCAACAACGGTAAGTCCGATCTTTTCCATTCAAACGGCAAAATGTTATAAGATTCCTTAGGTCAGGTTAACCAAGAAATATGAATAAATGGCAGGGGCAGTGGCGTACGCTGGATTTCTCTCAAGGATGGGGGGGGGGCATGTAGTATGGTGTTTGATCACTGGCCTGGGGGAGGGGTCTAAGAGAAGGGGTGTCCCTTTGAAAAATTTTGAAAAATGAGGTGTCCTTAGATGCAATCTGGTGCCACACATGCTACCTTTTGAAGTAAAATTTGTGTTAGAAAATTGACGTATTTTTAGGAACCAAAATAAAATTGACCTCAATGAGGGGGTCTATGGTGGGACAGCCCTCCTTTTTGAAAAATTTTTTGCCCTTACATGCAATCTGGTGCCACATGAGCTACCTTTTTGAAGCAAGATTTTTGTTACAAAATTTGCTTATTTTTAGGAACTAAAAAAAAAGGGCATCAGTGATCACCGGCCTGGGGGGCGGGGTCTAACGGGAGGGGTTGCCCCCTCCCCTTTGAAAATTTTTGACAAATTAGCATTAGGCAATTCAATGTGGCCATAGAAACTGACGTAGAAGAAATGATCTTTTAAAAACGTGCCCAGCAATCTCATTCAAAGACTTTTGTTTAAAGCCCCATATAACCCCCTACCATCATGTGTCCTCAACACCCACAACGCAGTTGTAGTTTCAAATTGACCAGCTATTAGTCAGAATCAGGCAAGCCAGATCAAAGGGCACAGGGACAGAGATGCAGTCAAGTCAGTGGCGGAGGAAGGGAATTCGGTCAGAGGGGGCGAGAATGGCCTGTAGGGGCGCCTCAAAGAAGGTAGAGCAAGTGAATTCTTTCAGAGGGGGCGAGAATGGCCTGTAGGGGCGCTTCGAAGTAGTTAAATACACTATGCCTCAATAAGGTAAAAAAGTAAAAAGGTAAAAAGAAATTTTCAAGTCGCCTAGAGTCATTAGTTGTGAATGAGTCGCGACTTGATGACATGTCTGCAGAGGGATGTTTGAAATTTGCATGGGCTGGCATATTGTTAGGCCTATTTCCTGTGGTAAAATGAAATAGACGTGACAATTGGTTTTCTTATTTAAATTTTTCTTTTCGGTATGAATTTTCATTTTTAACATTCCGAAGTTCAAGTTTTTTTTTTCTCTCTTTGTGGTGCATGCCTAAACCATCCAATCGTTGGTCTGGACGCAATCGAGACCGACGAAGTCTCCTACCATGATGGAAGTAATACCTCGGAGGTAGAACTTCCATGCTCCTACTCGGATCACCCCCGACCAAACCAAAATCGATTTGGCGTCGTAGATGCAAGGCTACACAAAATGACCTTGAATCTTCTTCATGGTAATTAGAAGATCATAGAAACATAATTTGGGAAAACCCTTCAACTTCTAGCAGAGTGTATTTCTGCGCACAGAAACTGAAACCTTCCGTTTTGGTATGGCGAGAATTTTAGTTTCAATTTGTCCCTTGAAATAAGTTATTAGCTTCACATCAGTTGAGTAAAGTCACACCTTGTAATTTTCAAATAAAATCTAACAAGCTTGTAAACCAGACTGCAGTCTCTAGATACAGTCTCAATATGGAGATCGGGTGGTAACGCACTTTAGGGAAAAGAAGTCAAAGGTTGACACTTCCTGTTTGGAAGATTCATGAAAATCAAGTATTTTATGCCCATACTAAAGAAAATCCAAGCAACAACTTCTGGATAATCAATGGACTACACAAGCTTAAGGTACTTACTCTAAGTAGATAAAAATATGTTAAATAAGAAAAGATAGGTTCTTAAGGAAATGGGATCGTTTTAAAAGGAAAGAGGATATTCCCCAAACATAAGGTAATAACGCCACTCACTATTTTGCAGTCTATGGGTACCTTACAAAATATGCCAAAACTTTCTTTCATGTGTTAATAAATATTCACTAAACCTGTGTTAAAAGTTATCCAACAAATGAATGTATGCTTAAAATGGTACTGGAGAAAAAAAAGTAGAAATATACCGGATATTTCTCAAAAAGTGGTTCATTACGCGTGAAACTGTTTTCTTGAATTGTATTAAGCAGTTAGGGGAGAGACTTCGGAAAAATTTTGATGCGCAGCATTGAGGATGCCATGCGTCCGTAGGAGTACATGTGCGTGTATGATGGAACGTACGTACCCGCACAAATATGCAGACTTTTTATGATGATGATGGGGCGATTTTTTTTCGGGGAAGGGGACAAATGCTAAAGGCAGCAAAGGGCGTTTAAAAAATGAAATATTTAGTATACACTTTTTAACAAGAACTAATATGCTCCATTGAGATCTCAAATTAGTGTTCATAAACTTGGAGATAAAAATGAGGTCAACAAGCAATTACTCCTTGGAGGTGCGCTACAAGGTTCGTAAATTATTTTAGTTACCAGTTGATAGCAAGTGTGGTCTAACTCATGGTCACCGAGAGTCTTATTTTCGGATTTTTTCTTGAAAATTACTTCTATGCGCGATTGTCGTAACCATCAAAAATTTGACTGCCAGTGAATGATCGTGTGCAAGAAGCAATGTACCAAAATCAACCATTTGTTTGGCAGCCGTAAATGATAGGCAGTTCGCCATCACGCCGCCGTTGCTTTCTGGTTACATTATCAGCCGAAATGTTATCTTCCACAGGCCTGCCGCCGTTTAGGTTATCTTCGAAATTGGGGGCATGAACTAAAATTCCCAATATCAGGATTGTGCTTAGTTTTCTCCGAAGTCGTATAAAAACGTCGATGTAATTTACGCCATCGCAATATTATTACATCTAATAATCTGATAATGTACCCACAGAAGTGGGTGACGGAACAACGTTGAAATTGTGTGAACTAGTATACAGACAATGATTTTAATGGAACGCAGCAATTGCTATTGTTTGAGAGTACAAACAAAATAATAGATCACCAAACTAGGACAAAAAAATAAATTGAGTGTACTGCCTACGAAGCTTTTATAAGTGTCATGGGCACCGTGTAACTATCTGGACTTTTTTAATGTAAATTATAGGATCTCAATAACTTAATCAGGCCTAATATCTTTACTGACAGATATTGATTTCATGACATCCGAGAATAATGACATCTCAATATTTTAGCGTGGAGTGTTTTAATGTTAAATTACAGGATATCAATATGTCGATATCTTCACTTGGAAAAAATGAGCAATAGGCTACTGAGTGACAACCGAGATCATCTCTTCTCAATCTTTTAGCGTTAAACTGTTGAAATACTAAATTACGGGATTTAAATATCTTTATATATTCAATGGAAGAGATCGAGATAGTTACGTTCAATATCTTGTTTAATCTTGTTTAATCTCAGTTTCGTAATATCTTCACTGAAGGACATGAGATATTGACATACGAGATCTTATTGTCTTATTATTTTAGCGTCATATATTAGGGTCGTCAGAAGTAAAGCAGGTTTCGAAAAACTGATTTGGCTAGCCACGCGACCTAGACAAATAAAATGTGGTCTCAGTTATCTGCTAACGTAGCTTACAGGAGGTATAAAATGTACCTTTTTGTAACCCATAAATCACGAGTTTTTTCTCTTTTTTTGTAACGCATGATTGCGTGTAGGCTGCCTTGCATTTTAAGGTCCCGGATCAAATCCCTCTTTTTACAGGGCTGCCAAGTCTCACGCATTGGGCGCGAGACTCACGCATTTGAGGTCAATCTCACGCTCTCACGCCAGTTTTGGATTTCTCACGCAAAGCACAGGATGCGAGGATTAAATAAATTTTGCAGATGCGTGATCAGTCTATTGAAAACGCAACCGATGACAGTCCAATCAGTCTGTTTCTGCACCTGTCCCCCACCTGTGACCTACACAGGTTATCAGGCAACTGCGTGTTACAGTTTAATTCCTCAGTGAACATAATCATATGTATCCGTTCTTTGAACCCATCTTATCGGAATTTCAAATCGCACAACCACGTGATTTTAGGTAGGCTAATATTTTTTTTCATACCGAACTATCGGAATCGGGAGTCGTATCGATTGGACCGATAACCTCAACACATTCCCAACAGTCACTACACAGATCAGTATTAGCCTACGTGAAGGTATCTCTCTACTTTGAACACGACTTTGAAGAACCCTGTGACTGGATAACCAAAGTTCCCCAGGCTGTCGAAGGTCGTCCAACTTGTGCTTTGTTTGCCTCATAGTAATGCTGATGCGCAAATGGTGTTTTCAGCAATTGGGCTGGACAAAACTGAAACCAGAAGTGCCATGAGTTTAGATGGAACTCTCAGCTCAATAATGACCGTAAACAGGTAAAGATGGGAGCGGGAGAGCCAGAGCCCTGTTTCAAGTATGAGCCCCCGAGAGAAGTCATCAGTGGATCTCGCAGAGTCACTCACAACTACAACAGAGAACACTGAAACGTGAACACCACACCTTACATCCCACCGATATATGCCATTCCATTGTTGAGTATGATGTAGGTCGTTTAGCGTTTAATGGTAATAAGTTTTGCAACAGGTCATATATGCGGATTGTATGTGAATTGAAACATACAATTTACATCTCCTAGTGACTGTTATTTTCTCTTCATTTCACCATCATTTTACCTCTCCAATCATCGAAATTTATTTCAGTGAACTAAGGGATTGAATACCTAATACTGCAACCAGCGTTTTGGTATCTTCATGTTAAACGAATACTACACTCTAGTGTGAGCTTTCCTCTTTCTGCCTGGAATGTAGTCCCTTATTCCATAATCTTGATCTCGATGGTTTCTACCCAGATCACCAGGTAGCTGTTGACATGCGGCCCTCCTTTGTCCGGATGATGTTTTTTCCCGGATGCTACTTGACCGAGAGCAAAATAGACAGTTAGAAACGGACTTCGTTTCATGTTTAAGGGATTTTATACTTCAGAACATGGGTTGAACGTGTGGATTTTTATTGTGCAATCATCTGCCAGGTCTACTACTTTTACTGGGAGTGGTAACATGCGTTTCTTCAGTTTTTTTGTATAAGGTGGAGCCTAATGGTCATGCATACTTCATTCACACTGGCCAATTATAACTTATCCCATTAAGCAAGGGACTACTGTTTGAATATATCCGCTCATCTACTCTCTCGGCATCCTTTTATATTAGGTACCATAATGTTATACTATAGAACATCCTCCTCTCTCAGCATATCCAATTGCTACCAGAAGAACACCGTAGATAACCTAACGAAGCTGGCTGGATTGGCATCCAGTTTATTTTGCCTAGGTCTATGTAATGAAAATAGTTGAATTGGTTGCATCTGTTTTGTGATAATGAGATGATGAATCAATTTTCAGAAAATTAGACGCCAAAATATACAAAGCATTAATGTCGTTTCAGGGGCTGGGAAGGGCTATTTCCGGCGATCTGATTGGTTCGTTTCACCAAAATTTTCTGGTACGCTACGCGCCAACCGATGGTGGCTCACCGCTTAGATAGTCTCCCGGATAAATCTCCACGTGCTCACTCAGACTTGGCAGCCCTCACTCAGACTTGGCAGCCCTGTTTTTACTGTTTCGCACTGGCGTCCCCCGGATTTGTAAAATTGCCCACAATGTCCGGATTTCATGTATTTCTCACATGATCTGACGGGTTTTCCCCAATTTTGCTTTGCGGACTAAATATTTTGAAAGCTTCACTGGTCGTATTAGGCCTATAGGCCTGAGTAAGTAACATGCCGATGCCGTGAATAGTGAGTAAAATAGCAGTATCCTACCTCGTATTTCTTCACAAATACAAGGACTATATAGATTTCCCATACGTCCCACATTTGCCAGTTGTACGGCGTCTGCTACCTTCGTTACTGGACAACACGGTCTGACGTCAGCCGCGTGTTACGAGACAGGGGAGCACACCACACGAGGTATGACAAACCTGTGCACAAACCTGTGCGCCGGTAGCATAGACTCGCCCCAATTACATTACCCTCAGACTGGGAATCCTAGCATCGTGACTTTAAGCTGGACGTAGTGTGTCATGAGCGCCGGTCGGAAGGAACTACGTGAACATGAGTGGTTGCGGCGAACATATATACATACCTAACGACCTGAAGTTCCGAGGCTCTGACCACTGAGCTAATTCATGTAACATTTAAGAAACGGACTCTTTTCTAGGACTCTTTTAGGATTTGACTTTCATAACCACAACATAGGCCAACTTCATTAACGTTAAAGAAACTGGTTAAAGCAACAAATATTGCAACATTTTGCATCTAATCAACTTTGAAAACCGAAAAAACAGCCTCCCCTTTGAGCCTCCTCCAGAACGGCGGTCCATGTCCTCCTTGCCAGACTGATAAAAATGGTAATCCTAGTAGGGCGGAGTGAGCCCACTGGAAAATTTAAGAGTAAAAAAAAGAATCAAATATACGGATATAATGGTTTAATATTTGAACATCCCCCCATGAAATGGTGTAGCCCCCACACACTGGCACACAAATTTAAGAGATAAATTAAGCCACTGGCTATGATGAATACAACCTTTTTGATACACAAAGGAGCTTAATGTTTTACAATGGATATGCTAACTATTGTATGGTAAGCATAATATCTTAGTCACAGTGATCTTCATATAGGCTGGAACCTTCTGCCGTTGTACGTGATGCTCCGCATAAGCAATGGAGTAATTGAAAACAAGCCAGTGAGCCACAACTGGAAAAAAGGCGTTGCCGGCTCGACTTGAACCAATTGGTTTTACACTGGGCCGTTAAACCTCATCTAACTAACTTCATATAGGCTACTACGGATAAAAAAAAATGAAAAAGAAAAAAGAAAGAAAAAAACATTAAGTGCTGGTTAGTGGTTACGATCAAAGGTCACATGTTAAATACATTGAACTTAGACCGCAACCTTAACATGGGAATTCGTAAGAATAGACTAATAACGAATTGTAAGTCCCTTTACGAACTCGCTCCTGTATGTTCACATTAGGCTAAATAGCAACATCCATTCTCATTCCCAGGCTGAGATTAACGAAAGAAAATAAATGATGTCTATCTTGTGGGAAACTGGTAACCAAAGGAAACTACCAGAGTTGTAACCAAGTCATTTTTCTCAAGTCAAGTTAAGTCTCAAGTCCTTTTCCTTCAAGTCAAGTCAAGCCTCAAGCCTCAAGTCATTTTCCTTCAAGACAAGTCGAGTCTCAAGTCCTCAACCCTCAAGTCAAGTCCATTTCGTTCAAGTCACAAGCCATAATATTTAAATAAAATGTATAATAAGCGGGAAGCCGGGGCTGGGGGCTGCAGCCCACCCTAATAATTCTGCCATGGATACTCTTTTAATGCAATGAAAACGTCCAAAAAGTGAAAGACGAAAACTTAAAAATAATGAATATCATTCTGAAAAATTATGTTACCTATCATTCAGTCTATCCGTTTTACTATTAAAACAAATGACGTATCATGTCCGTCATTCAGTTTATAAGGGAAAAATCGTTTATGAATGGAGTATTTGAAAATAGCGACTCAGGGTCGTACGACGTACTACATTTGACTTTCTGCGTCATTTTTTTTTGGGGGGGGGGAGGAATCTTAACGGTCAATGCATGATGAAGTCGCAAAATTTTGCGGGGCTTTATCTTAAGTTACTGATCATTCACAGTGGCGTAACTTCTATGGGCTCGGACTGAGCTGAGCCGGGGTCCTCGACCAAAAGGTGTCCCCCGCTACACTGATGCACAGAAAAAAAAGCCAGGCTTAGTAAATTCAAGGTCTAAGAAATTGGAATTGTACCTGCAATATTCCTTGCTTCAGGAATGGAATTGAGCATTGACTTCATTGGACATATCAGTAATCAAAGCAATAAAATTTTCGCGCGCTCCGCCCGCATGCAGCCTCACCGTAAGCCGTGTTCACTATCAGTACCGTCTCAAATATCAAGGCATTATTCAAAGGTGAAAGTCCTACTATAACGCCGATTGTTCTTGTGCATTGGTGTCATTATGGAGGAGCAGGGCATTGCAAGAATGCAAAGAAGCGGAATCCAGGGGAAGACTCGCCTTTTAATTGGCTGATGCATTTTGTTAGTATTTAAAAGTGTCTCAGTGCAAAGTCTACCCGCAACTTTTTTATGGGGAGGATTTTCAATGCAAAATTTCCGCGAGCTTAGCGCGCATTTATCAAAGTACACACTCCATATATTATAACCATTATTGGGGCAAAAATACATTATTATAACCAAAACACTTTTCCGAAAAATGTACAACTCCGACCTTTCCAGGGACCTCGCATCAGTAGAGAATCTTAGAGCAATATAATGTCATGAATAGCATATACGGTAACATTCGTAGTATACATTTGTCGTCACTCGTCACACATTTGTTTTAACGAGTACTATGCCACAGCCAAAATATCACTAAATAATGATAATTTCTGTGCTTGTAATTAATTGAAAAAAAATTGCCTAAGATACCTGCATTTTGCATCTATGCCACCTTACTTAAAAAGAATTTTTCAAGGAAAGGAATTGTTAGCCCTCCCCTTAGTCACCACAGATTTCCCTTACAGTCAACCAAAAGTATGAGAATTCACTTTATCTTAAAAGTTTTCTTATATATAGTCAGTTCGGAAATTTGACAAAGATAGCACCATTTTGCATCTAAGCCCTTTTTAAATTTACAAAAATTTCTCAAAAATGCCCAATTTTCACTGACCTACTGGCCAGATGAATCTAGGGTGCACTTCAAGCACCATCTTCTATAAGTGCCCCCAAATCGCCAACCAGTCTGGTGACACCACAGGACATCCTGATATGGGGCCCTTTGGGTTCAGCAGCAGGGCCCCCGGCTCATCGTTACGCCGCTGATTATTCATATGATTAATAGCTCCACAGTCTATACCGGTAACTAATTTCTCTGCCACATAAAACATATTCGATTACGGTGGGGGAACGTATTGTTCAAAGTTACAATCAATGGGGGATGTCGTTATCAATTTTATCAAAAGGCCTCCTAAAATAAAGGAGATATTTCGTTTCCTAAATTTAGTAGATAGACTAGGCTGTAATTAAATAGCATTGCCTCCTTACCCAAAGGGATTATCTGACGAGGTATAGGGAAATGGGTTCAATTTATTGTATTGTACTGAGAAAGATTTCCACTATAATATATACATACTTATGTTACAATATTCACATAAACACTATATTGTGGCGGAGGTCTGAAAAAAGCTTGCAAGTTTGTACAGGCAGACCCCCCATATACCATAGGGGTACAAAAGAAAAAATTCGTTGGAAATTAGGATTACTTGAGAAGAAAGAAGAGAATAAGAAGAAGAAAATCATCAAATAATTCATACAACATATACTTGGCTACGTTAAGCAGATAATCCTTAAAGCACTTAGAAAATCTACTAGTTGATAAACAGACTTTTAGTGTATTTGGGAGACCGTTTCAAAGAGTAGCACCAGTAAATAGGATGGACTTATAATAGCTTAAAGTGTTTGCTTTAGGAATGTGAATGAAAGCATT
>WURT03115133.1:0-11947 GCA_009936505.3 Holothuria glaberrima
CTGTGATTACCTGTGGCAAAAACATGTGAAAACCTGAGGATTTGGAACAAACTGCCACACGTTTTTTTTGTAAGGGAAAGAACCCCGTCCTATGGTGCAACCCCTGTTGTAAGACTTGATGAGATAATCTCTTAAACATGAAACACAGAAGAACTTTCCTTTTGGCTGTTAATATCCATCATTGAACAGCTCATCTTACGAGGCCTCAAAAGGTCTCAGCTGAAAAATCGGAGGCCAGAGGTACAGTGCACAGGCCATGCAAGGTCTCAAAAATTTGCCTCGAAGCCAGCCAGAGGCTTAACCCCTGAGGTCAAGGCGAGGGCCTCAAAAACTGGCTTTGAGACCCCTAACACTGACTTTATTTGCTGCTGTGAACTAGGCTTTCCTGAATACTTGATTAGAATTTGAGGGTTTTATAACATCTTGCTTTTTACTCTTTATACCTTGGCCTCATTTATGTGTAAACATTGTGGCAGGGAATCTTTAGACTGTTTAATAACAGTTTTATCACACTTGGGAAGATTTCACAACTTCAGTTTCTGTAATTATCACTCATAAATCAAACTTAATTCTCATTAACAGTGGTGCTATGATAAAATTGCTTTGTAAGCCTGTAACCCTTGCATTGTCCTGATATCTTTAATGTCTGTCAGAGAAGCTATTCTTGCCAGGAATGTCTCACTGCATGTTCGTTATCACATTCTTGAAATGATTGTTATACATTCACTGCATGTATGGAATTACCATGTGTTAATTGTTCTTTACAAGTTTATTTGGATGTCTGCCAGTAGGATTGTGAAGTTCTCCTTAGATGCAGAAACTCTATTGAAAGAATACTTTGTTACCAGTAGGAGGATGTATGAGGGCAATATAAAAGAGAGAAACTTTCCACTGACTACACTTCAAACTTTGTGAGTTGACTCTTTTGAAAATATAAGTGTTAATAATTCTCTTGGTTCATTTCAAAGCCATCTCCTAGATGACTTTTCTTGATATTGCACAATTACACCCTGATGAAATTCCAATCTACAATTTTGCAAATGTGCAGGGCCACAATACTGAACAACAAACATTATATTCCTAACTTTGTTTGGGCCTAAATGTAACTGTTACTCATTATTTGAAATAATTTATTTCATGCTATGATTTGGTGAGATGCTGGTCTATACTTTTGCCTTAAACATGTTTGTCTTTCCTTTTGTACTCTGTACTGGTTGGCTGTAAAATATTATGTCAGTTACAAAGACACCAAACAAGGCACCAGATCACATTTATGATACACTTAAATGTAGTCAATATAAATGTAATTTGATGTGAATTGTTAATAAATATGTTGGAATGATAAGTGAACTTGCTTGCAGACTACTTTAACCTAACATTATACAGTGGGTGGCTGACCAGGAAAGTGTAAATGCAAATGTTACGTTCATTACAAAGACGCCTCAAGTGGGACAAAATGGTGTCTTCGTGACTAATGTAACATTTGGGACTCACTGATGGTCAGGCATGCAGAATGGGAGGATCTTTAGTCAAGAGATGTTAATGTGTAATTGCAGCTTGTAATATGAACAAATGTGCAGTTAATTACAGCCAATTTGCATCAGTTATATTTACCCTTGGTACCTAAATCTACTTTGGTGTCTGGGTAACTAACGTAATATTCCAGACCATGCAGTCAACGTAACATACACCATTATGTCATCTAACAAATATGTTGTTTTACATTTTGATGTAATGTCCTGGCACATTTGTCAACAAATCGCAGCAATAAATCAATAATCATTCTCATGGTTTGCTTTAAACCCAAATGTCCCACTTTTGTTACCCAGTATTGTGACCTTCCACAAATAAACTAAGGGAATGGTTCCTGTCTTCAGAAATCCTGTATTAATGAATGTTCTGAAGGGCATTTTTCTTATGTCAGAGCTTACGCAAACTATTTGTTTGAAGAACTTTGGTTACAACCAAAGTTCTCCTCTTTAGACACTACTATTTTGAACATGAAAATCTTTATAATTCCGTCTCATAATTTAGAGCATCTATCAGATGGAAGAGTAGTGTTACAGCAGTGATAAAAATCTGCACTCCTCTAGGGCATAAATGTTTTACAATGCCTTATAATTCTTAACAATAGCTTTTAAAACAAAATGGTTTGAATTATAAAGTATAAAGTAATATCTCCCAGAGCACAAATTCAGGGTTCACTTTGTGTTGATATGAAACAATGCATAAAAATGGTGTGACTGAATAGAAGCTTCTGGAATCAAAATTGGTCTTAAAGGAATGTCGACACTGCATGGACTAGGAGGCAGAGACAATTCCAACGGAGTTGTCAAATGTGAAAATTGCAGTGTTTTATTACTTTTAGTTTCCTTGTAATTTGTGCATATGCAATGTAAAGTGTTCAAAAACATTCCACAAAATTAATGAGGTGGCCAGACTATGGAAGTGGGTCCACTGTAACCTCATTGATGGTATATATAGGTGGCATTATGGGAGTGGGGGCTGGAGCCACAGGGGAATTCCCCCTTCCCTACCCAACTTTTTTCCAGATTTATAAAATAAATAAAAATATAAAAAATGAGCAAAAAAAAGCAAGACCAGAGAACTTGTTGGAGAATTTTCGATAGCCTATTAGGAACAAATTTTGCAATGTTAAATGAAGGAAAACATAAATATCAGATACCATTAGAAGCTAGGAAAATTTTTTTCAACACGCTTTGCCCACAGAGAGAACTGACTAATGCAATTGAAACTTTTGTCTGGCACCGTAAATTTCTTTCTGTAGTGAATTACAATTTCAAAACCCTCACTACACCTATTGCTGTTCACTGCTGTACAGTAATTTCCCTTCCAGCTACCATCCTCGGCAAATTGACTGATAGTTACTATCTTAAATTTCATAAGAAAAATGTTTTAGTAGCATTTCATATTACACCAGGGGGAAGCAGGCTGAAGAAATTCTTGCAAGAAATGATCCAGAATGATGGCAGAAGTCAGTTTGATATAATGACTCAGGAAGGACCATCAGTTCCCAACCTCTGACTTCATGCCTTTGGCACTCTCGGTTGAAGGCTTGGTTGGCCACAACTTACCAAGATGCAGCCTCTAATGAAAATTACATCCCTGGCACGTAGGCGGCAATGCATTTTGCCATATCCATGTAAAAGAAGAGCTGACAGGCTATAATTAAATGTCTCTTTGGTGCACCCGTTTTAAATATTGTTTCAGGATTCATGGTAACTTCTTGTAGAACATGTTGCTTGTCTTAGCTTCGTAAAAAGTCTTCCATTTTCACTGAAACCACCAATGTCCCATGGCTGTATGGAAGGGAGGGGAAGCTTCCCTAGCTCTCCCCCAAAAATCTTCAAAGTTTTTATCACCATCACTCTTTGTGAATTTACCAACTTTAAAGATTGTTTAGATGCAAGTTGTATTAAAGGTGCTGAAAGTTTTATTTCCAGCACTTATGGTGATGTGGGGAGGGGGGCAAAAGCCCTCTCCTTGATGATATGCTGTTACAGTGACCTTCACGTTGAACTGTAACCAGTTACGGGAATGCAACTAAGTGTAACTTAATACACGGTCCGTTACACAAAGTGTAACTTAATTTTTACAGTATCGACGTTACTTGTAACTTGTTACTTCCCAACCTTGCCTATACTGTATAATTACTTTGTGTTCTGAACTTCTGTCGCTAAATCTGGCAGGCCGAGGTTGCAGATATTCCAGCAGTTGATATACTTCTGCCATGGTGCTGCCAATCACAACAGGAATACTATTACTGCAGACATGTATACAGTACATCTCAAAGAGGATCAAACAAGTTGAACTTGAAAAGTTGGTGTGTAGCAACCATAATTGGTGATGCAGGTGCAATACTCCACATTACGTGAAATTGCCCTTACTCAAATCGCCTACCACTGTACAGTACAAAACCCAACCTCTGGTTGAAAAGTCGGGATTTTACTTGATGTTCGCACCTATAGATTATAGCCTAAAATTTTGAAAAATCATTAAAAATATTTTAAAACCTGATAAGCGTCCCAGTGGCTATAATTCTGTAGGTGTGAACATCAAGTAAAATCCCAACTTGTCGGCCAGAGGTCGGGTTTTGCACTGTTCAGTGGTAGGCGATTTGAGTAAGGGCGATATCATGTAATGCAATGTGAAAGTTACCAATACAGTATGTATCAGGTTGTGTCCTCATTGAGGTAACAGATGCAATGAATTCAGATATTACTGATAAAATGGTTTTAATGCAAACATTTCATCATAAAAGGTCAAGAAAGAATATGTGTCCACATCCTCTCCTCCAACCCTCTCCCCCACACCCTCCCCCTCCCCAATGAATAACAGGGAGAAAAATTAAAAAAAACTTCATGTTTTATTGTTTTAGAGGTTTTATTTTGAGAAAATGATCCTAGACTCTATATGTAGGCATGACCACTTCAGAAATTGGCAGAGTACTAATTACATGAATCTGTCTTTTACGGCATGACAGGAGTACACTGGCTGTTTCACATGCTAAACTATCATGGAATCATACAGTCACACAAGAAGATGCTGTCATTGCGATTCATATTTTTGAAGAATGCATGTCAGGAAGATTTGGTGAGTTTTTCATCTCTGCCCTTTCATAGTATGCATACTTCCATTGAATTATCTACATGCTTGTTGCTGTGAAAAGTATGTCTCAAAGTTACTTCATGTGAAAATTTAGGAAACTTCCAAAATAAAGGAAGAAACGAATGAGAAAATTGGTACACGTTCTTGAATTATCTATGTGGTTGTTGCAGTCAAAAGTATATTGTCTAAAAAGTAAGGTCATGTCAAAATTTAGAAATAAAATGTCAGATACAAAAAAAAATGAATGAGAAAATTATCCACAAAGATGTAGGCTATGAAGTGATAGCTTTCCTTTGTTTAAACAACATTAACGCTGATACATGCAGTATATACACTAACTCACGATATTTGTTTCTCTTGAACTCCTTAATCAGCCATGTTTAAGTCATGGTTACAACATTAGATTCAATGGTGTGTAAAATTAGGTTTTACATGCCATTAACTTTCTTTCTTAATCATATGAGCTGTCTAGCAAACAATTTTAAGTTCATATGACTGTTATAGTCCACTTGAGAATAGGAATTTGTTTGATAATTGGGGTAATTATCTCATGGGTGAATAGATATCATGGTCCCATTTTCTTAGAAACAATCAATTCTCTCCATGTTTGGATTCAGTGGGTGCACTGCTTTAATAACTCGATCTAGCTCAGGATCAATTACAGAGATATTTGCACAGTCATTTTTCCAGGGAGTAGTACATTGTATAGTACTTACAGTGGATGCATGCGAACTAAATCGTTCTTCAGTCCTTTCTTTGCTCACATATCAGGACAAAATGGGACACTTAGAATGTATTCAGTACTTTCTTAGTTTTGCCTTTGGGTGTACAGTTCAAGTGAAGCAGACTGACACAACAAGTGACAAAGTCATCTCTTACCAAAAAAAAAAAAAAATTTTAGAAACCTTAGCATGACAGTGAGCAGCAGCCAGTGGGAGTTAGTAACATGGCCAGGGATAAATATGGTATAACCAATGTGGACCGTAGAATGGAAGAATTTGAAAATAACCTATTTAGAGGGAAAATGCAGTCAAGCCAATTTGAATTAGCTCACCCCTGTACTCTATTTCATGAATGGCTCTCTGTAATCATGTGACAAAAGTTTTATTACTGTATATTACTGTATTGTTTAATTCATGCAGAACATCTTTATTTTTATTTAAGTGGGAAATCTCATCCCAGACAGTTCCAATTCTCCCAACTAAGTTAGTTCTAGCCCCACCGATAACCATCTTTAGCTTTTCCTTGTGGAGACGTAAACATTGTTTATTACTTAAGGCCATATCCAGGTGAGCACACAAAGCCCTATAATGTGTATTACCATAATCAAAATACTCTGCATGCTGTGTAAATATAAGCTGCTCTGCATTTAAATTGGTTTAACTCTGATGTCAGTCAAAGAGTAGTCACCACTAGTTGAGACTTTTTGCTTAGCCCCAAGCAAGTCTCATTTGGGATGATAAGTACCTGTCTTTAATATACTGTCAATCTATGTTATATTAGTATGTACATGTGGATATGAATAATATTTGGTTTAATAGCAGGTGTGACGTATGTACGTACTCCTCTTTTGACATACATACTCTGACACCTGCGAACAAAAATAACAGAGATCATCCAGTTTTGCTATATTCATGAGCCCAATTTGATTACCTCTCCACTGGTGATTGGTTTCAGTGTATGAATATTCATATTGCATGAAAAGTTCAGCTGCAGTGTTAACTTTTACACAGTAAGTCAATGGGACATTTGTCGTTCAAAACAGCATGGTAATCAGACTTTTGTTGTTTTTTCGTTGAATATTTATAATTTTTGTTTGTTGTTATCGTAATAGTATATATGAATAGTTAATAGCATACAGTTTTTACGCAGTTTGACGAAGAATTCTTGCGAAAGTTCGCGGACGTTGGTATTGGGAGCGTATTCAGTGTGGCTAGTACAGGGGCAAAACACGTCCACCAGGCAAGCAACTTCATAGCAGACTTTAATCATTGCTAGTTGCACCCGAGAGATCATGGGAACTGGGAGTTAAAACAAAAGTGCTGATTTCACTGCTCTATTGCTTAAACTGGCCCTGTTTCCATGATTCCTTGGGTGCAATTAGCAATAATTGCAGTCTGCTATTGTGGGCCCCATTTTACTAGTCATAACTACTACTTCTAATACCTACTTGTAGAAAGTTCTGCTATCTTTCAATTAATGCAGCTTAATTTTGTAGCTTGCGTGATAGTCAACACACTTTTCACCATGAGGAAAAGTAACAGGTGCAAAGAAACCACACACTTATTAAATAACTTGTGTCTGTCCTGAGCTGGTATCTAGGAACAGTCACAGTGATTAAAAAATTGATTTGATAGTTTATTTAAATATCTTGACAGGTCACTCCTTTCTCAGCGTGCTTCCTCAAGCCCATATTAAAACTGACAAACTGTCTAATTTCATTGACTATGAGGTAAGTTGCATATATTACACGTGAGCTATATGGCAGTGATATTTTCTGTGGTATGCTTGTGTATGCAAATTGTGCTATGTAATTATGAAGGTTCATGCTTTGGTTGGGTTAAAGTGATATCCATGTGAGAGTATTCCATGGTTTTCCCAGCTTACCTTAAAACAAAAATGACTTAAATATGAGGCATAACGCAAGTTGATAATGTAGCTATAGGCCTGATATAAGGCATGTACAATACCAGCAGATTCCTTTATTACCAAATGTTTATTGCGATGGATGTAGATTGAGCTCCTGTAAGTGTCCCTCTTGAATACACAATTATCTTTAAGCCTAAGGTCCATTTTAGGAAAAGCTGGGTAAGATGATGCCATCCTTCAGACATATATGCAAGATATACTTAACCTTGCAGGGGGCACTTACTAATGAAAACATTCCTCTTCAGTTTGGGACTTTATATAAAGTTGGGGAATATGACCAGGTGCTTTGTATGAAAATAAAAAGTTGTTTGGTCATATCCTCTTTTGAAGCAAACTAGCCCTTAAAGGGAAACTGGAGTCACTCCTCTCATGGTTAAAACAGCAAGCTTGTCTCCAAAATAAATAGGCCAGCATTTTATGCAGGATGTCCTGCTAAATATCTGGAGTTGCATCACATACAAATTATTTGTATTCAAATATGTTGGTCATTCAAGTTGAATTCTAATAATCAAAAGATTGGTTAACCTTGAACTCTGGACTATGAGGTCAAATGATAAAATATGACTGTATGGTATCACATCTGCATTGTCATGCCATCATGAAGACCAACTGCCTTTTTGATGGAAGAAGATCATTAAATTGTTTGATGGGTGTTATGTCACAGGGCTCCAAACCAATAATTTCTCAGGAAGTTTTCAGATTAACCCCATAGACAAGGATTTTAGAAGTGCTGTTGTTTGTGTATAGTCACATTTGGGAAATTTTCACATTGTGACATCTGGAATCTTTGGTCTTCAATTGCTCTTACATTTTGTTTTAATACTTGGTATTCCCATGTCAAAGTATCTGATCTATCAACTTAAGCTGCTCTGATCTATTAACAAGATGTCTGCATGTTAGAGTCTGGTGACCTCAAATATGGTTCCACTAACATCAAGATCAAACACTTAAAACTCGTGACTATTATGAGTATTCATTTTCCACTGAATTGGAAGTAACTGTTCAAAGGTAGACACTAGTTGTCACCCCAAATTCATTGTAGGTTTGGGGGTAACCTGAGGTGACAAGTAGTAACTTCACTTTGACATAAAAAATATTGTGGATTAATACTGTGCCTTCATATATTAGCTGCTCTGATTGGACAGTCAGGTGTGCAGATCAATGACCTATGAGACCTAGTCCAACCTTTATTGTGTGCAAGGCATACATAGGCATAGTGCTCAAATCGTAAGTGGATGCAGTACGGTGTGTCAGTATACATACCTATTAACAACCAAGTTTCATTTTCAAAATCTCATTGATACTGTAGCTGTCAGAGGGTAACACAACATTAAACTGGAATAATTGGAGAAAGAAAGTTGTCAAAGTATTGGAGAAACTTTAGAGACAGTTCTAGATTTCTTTTTAATTTTTTTTTTTTGTTTTTTTGGCAGCTTAATGAATACATGAGTTCATTTCATAAGCAGCTGTTGAGATTTTGTAGAATAAGTGCTGATGGAGAGAGTCACTTTCTTCCTGAAGACTGACTGAATTGTTACGTCACACCAGTGATATGATGTCATGATGAAATATGGAAATCCAGAAAAGTGGATTCTAACCATTAAAAGTATTGGTGAACAAACTCTCTTGAACCAAGATGTACTTTCATCATTGTTAGTTTGCTAAAATAGCTATCAATCCAAGTAGGAAGCAATGTCTAGATAAAATATACATATACAGCAGACAGACAAATAATCAAAATACAGGAAACAAGTCCACTATTAACTACTTGATGACAGTTACATACTTCTACTCTAGAGCTTAGTCTGTTCTTTGGCTGCCCTTTCATTACTGATACTGATTATAGACAAAATGGGAGCATCATCTGTTAGATAATTGGCATCGGGCCAATTATCGCACAATCGGTAAATAAGCGGCATCTGTAAAATTTTTTCATTCCACTGATTATCACCACCGATTACTTAAAAACTGGAAAGGGGCTTAAAAACTGGAAAGGGGCTTAAAAACACTTCAAAGCTTCTGCAAAAAAACTTTGTAATCCCTAAAACAAACACTTCTTGAAGTTCCCGCCCAAAATATCAGCATTGATATTCACAAAACTAGCCAGATTTAGAGCTCTCTTAATGACAGCGAGGATCGTAATTGTTGCTGTAACTTCTAGTGCAGCACAGTTTAGGTGCGTCAAAGGGCACACAGTATTACATACCCAGTGTGCAAGCCACAGACAATGCTGCACATCTTCATACAAATTATACAGGCAATGACTTCGCTACGTTTTTTTTCAAGGTTCAGTGCTTTATATTAACCATATCACCAGTACATTTGGTGCACGTACTGTACTGTAGCAACTAGAAATTTGGAACTAGAGGCTCATTAACCTGCATAAATTATGCCACTTCCCACATTCCTTTCGTTAAGTTTTTAATCATCGATAAAACAGTACACACATGTGTGCGTACATGTGATTCCCTTAGTATGTGATAGGTAACTCAAGAAAGTTTCTTGTGAAGTTGAAGTTCACCTTCGTAAGTACACCGAGCACGGTGTGTACGTAATACAGAACGCAAGGCACATGCATTGCCAGCTATTACGTAGTGCGATGGTCTTGAACGAAAGAAGGGAAGTTGCCTTGTGTAAATTGGTGCACCACTGGCAACACTGTTTTTCGATTACGGGAGTTTATCGGGAATTACTTTTGCATTTTATGTGGAGAATCTTTTAAAACGAGACGTAAGTTTTGGGCAAGACACATAACAAAAAATATATTTACATCGTAACTGAACCATGAGATGCCTCCATCAGGTAAACTGAGTAAAATTTTTGTGGCCCTGAAGTGCTAAGGTAGTTACGTATTTTTTGCGAAGAACTGGGTGGATAGGCTACTCTATAGCACTACTGCACTCCAGTACATAACACTTATAAGGAATCTTTTGACGTAATCGGTGGATGAAAACAGACAGATTGACAGACTCTTTGTCTAACATTAGGCCTGTGACATCGTAGGCAAACAAATATTTAAGGTTGATTTTACCCCAGTATTTCGAAGGGAAATAATGCAAAAAACTAATATTTCTTTCTTAGAATGTACAAAACTGTTCGTAATGTAATTCAACTCCAGTGTGAAGGTTGTCATGCAGTGTGTGTACATTGCTAGCCTAGAGATACGGGATAGACAGGGAGAAAACATGACCTTCCCATACATGTTAATAATCGGTAATCGGCATTGGCCCGATTATGTTATTGAATAATCGGTAATCAGTAATTACCAAGTATTGAATAATCGGTCGAACCTCTTCTGTCCTGGCCCAGGTTTTCCCATCAAAATTGGATTTAAAGTTATGAGAACATTTTGCAATTGCAACAGTATAAAAGGTATCACACTTTATTTAAAATGAAAATGGGCAGTGTTATTGTATAAACTGAATGATAGAAGGCGCCACTTCAGCATTTGAAGCAATTTAACTGTCCTTTTAAGAAATGATTCATTTTTGGAACAGGATACTTATCTGCAACTGAAGTGGAAAAAATTGATTTAATTAATTTAAATTAATTTAAAAGTTCTTTAATCTGTGACAAGTCTTTTTGCAGTCATTGTAATTTTGCACAAGCTATATGTACTTCTTTCCAGAGGAATTTTGCCACTAGTGAACTCCATTGAGATTGTCCATTTGTTAAAGTAATATACATCTTTATCAAAGAATATATATATATATATATATATATATATATATATATGGACAGTTGATGTCACACTGCCATTATATAAAACCCAAAGAAACAAAAGAACAGAAAATAATAATAATCCTAATGAAGAAGGGCTATCCAAGTTACAGTATATGATGCCATAAGACTCACTGTGGGTTTTCATGTGATGTTATAACAACTAAATGATCATATCCAGAATGAACCAAGTATTTTGGTTATAAAATGTATAGTACAGTAGTTTATGATCTTATAAGGTAGAGATTGTTAACTGCTCAATTTGATTGGTTTTTATAGTTTATTAAAATGGTGTATTATAGAGTTCTACATCTGAAAAGGTAGTTTAATAGTTACATCATATTTTCTCACATTGATGTACATTTTTTGTAAATGCCATTTGTTTTTATCTATATTGGTATTTATTATACAAATTGATTTATATTAATATTTGTTCCATGGATTGATTTTCCATCCTTCATGACTGGCACATAATATCTACAGATCTTTTCCTATCAATATTTAAAATTTGTTGTATTGCATCCACTTACTACTTGCATGTTATTGCTCACTAGTGTAAATTGTATTTATTTTTCAGATTACATCTGTATCAAAATCTTTGTTTTGAAGGAAATATTCTAAAGCAAATGCCAGAAACATAGCAATAATTATATAAAAAGTGATATATTGCATCAAAGATGCATTTTTACCAGATTCTTTTTCACTCGCCACCATCTGAAAAAATTACACAAACAATGATGGTACACATATTATCTGTCCTTCTTGTTTTTGTTTGAGAATTTCTTCCTCCCATTCCATTACTTCGAAGTTTACTCCTCAACATGAGAAGATGGATGGAGGTGACTAAAACTGTCAAGTCCACGTAATACCACGGAGCTGTAAGAGATGGAGATTGCACGCTTGCTCTCCCTTTGAACTAGGTGCATAGCCGACACTTAAGCTAGGCATT
>WURT03115144.1:0-11947 GCA_009936505.3 Holothuria glaberrima
GTGGCTCACTGGCTTGTTTTCCCTTACTCCATTGCTTATGCGGAGCACCACGCACAACGGCAGAAGGTTCCATTTTTTTTAAAGTCTTTGGTATGACTCGACCTGGGAATCGAATCCGAGGCGGATGCTCTAACCACTAGACCAAACACGCGGTCTTGTTATAAAGAGAAGAAAAGGAAAGAAGAATTGTTACACCGTATAGGTAAATAACATGAAAAATGCATTGTGTGTGATTTTGGGGTAAAGTGATAGAGAACCGTAAATTTCGAACTAATTAAATTTAAATTCCATGATAATATAGAGAATTAATTACATTTTTTGAAAGAGAAATTTAATATAAAAAGTTAATTTAACTGTAGGGGTCAAAAATTTATCTATAAACACACAATTTCAGTCTATTGCTTAATGTTGAAATATATAGGAGTTACAACAACAAGAGTTTGTTACGCTTTCAATTTCAAATGCATGTCTTGCATTCACATCGAAAGTCACAAGATTATTCTCAAGTAAGCTGTTTCATGTCAGCATTGGGGAAATACAACGTTTTCTCAATATGAAGCTATGACGTTATATTACCTTTGCTTGCTTCGAGTTCCCTGATACTACACAAAAAACGAACACTTCAAAAGTCTGTAAATACCTAAATACCCACATTTTTCCAAAACCTATTAAGGTGGCAATTTACCAGAATGCGTATTGTGTGTTCCTTTTAACGCAGCTAAAATAATTGTCTGGCTAAGGTCATTCTTACAAAGCATTTGATTAAAATGTCAGAGAAAATTTGATACATGTAGCATAGTTTTAGAGTGGTGGACTCCGAAGAACAATTTGCTTATCATTAATCAAAATACTATTGAGCAATGAGAGCAATGCAAATCTCTTCTGAGAAAATTGTACTATCACTCTGGATAAGGAACGAGTGGTAAAATGCAAGTGTATTTAAAAGATTATTTCGTTACGTAACTATAACGATAATTAGCCAATTACGCAAATTTCAAATGAATATAGTGCGACAGTTTTTTTTTCGAAAATAAAGACTAAAAAAGAGTTCCATTGAAAATAGGTTGATATACAACATAATATGTGCCAGTTTTATTTTCAAGCAGACTTTACGGGGAATTAACTTATGAGATTTTCTGCAGTTTGGACACTAAGGATAGGATCTTCCAAACCAAAGTTTCTCAACTAGGGGTCTGTTCCATGAAAGTAGGAGGGGTCCCAAGAGACAATAGGGGCCACATCATGGACTTTCGCGTAATAATTGGGAAGAGCAGGCATATCTTTACACATTTTCAAAACAGTCATTACGAGTGTGACAAAGTCGAGGAAGGAAAATAAATTCACAATTCTATCCCAGTAAAGGTGTAGATGAGTTCATCTGTGATACTTTAAATTTCTAGGGTCCATAAAATCGTTCATTGTCGGGGTGGGGTATAACTGTAAACAAGCTTAAGAACCTAAAGACGAGTTACAAACGGGCCCCTAGCCACTAGGGGGCATTTCGGGGCAATGTCCCCAAAATATTTCTGCCCGCCGGCTCGACTTAAAACAATTGGTTAGAAACTGGGCCGTAAAACCGCATCTAACTCTAACCACTCTAACCCCAGATGAAAATTGAAACTGCATAATAATTAATGTGGTGGGATATTTTATGCCCCACCCAATCACAACGTTTGCCCCCCATCAAAACACTTGTCCCCCTAAAAATGTGAAGCTGGCTACCGGCCCGTTTACAAAACACATGATTGTCGGTGTGAGGATAACAAATGACGTCATCAAAGAGACAGATACGGCAATGAAAAGGGAACCCTAGGCCTTTCTATTATCTTGAAGCATCAGTTTGACTACACGGAATTTTTAAGGGGCAACAAATCATACCCTAAACAGTAAATTTTCTCCCAAGCTTATTTCTGTCCCCTCGGACCGGGCAATTATAAAAAAGAACACCTGTTTAGAGCGCCTCCCAGACAAACCAAAAATAACCTCTACAGAATTCAAATTGCCCACGATCATATCCATACATGCTGTGTGTGAGGTGATTTGTTCAAGTCATCATAGACAGACCAATCAGAAAAATGATATTGTTTGAATTTATTTCAATCAGAGTGCAGTTAACGAAGTGCATTTACAACTAAAATGATATTTCTAAATATGGTCGGAAGAATGTCATAGACCATTTAATTTGAAATGTGTGACCTTGTGATTCTCGATTATGCTATTGTGTACCAGGAAATTTTTGGGCCATGTTAACGTTTATATAGGAGTACCGACACAACGACGCGTACAGTCAATGAGAAATGAGAGTACCAATACAACGACGCGCACAGTCAATAAGAAATACGAGTACCAATACAACGACGCGTACAGTCAATAAGAAATAAGAGTACCAATACAACGACGCGTACAGTCAATGAAAAATGAGGGGTAGGACGAAGGACAATTATTAGTCAGCTTCCTAAGTATTTGAATATACCCATAATATGAAACCACAATTGAACTTGAACGTCTCAGTGAAAGCTAATTTTTCCAAAATGTACTCTACCCAGAAGTCAATGTAGGTTGGTTCACCCTACAATTACTATGACCCATTAAAAACTCAAACAAACGAAAACAAGTACGAAAAAAAAAATCAAACAATCACAGAAATAAAAAAAAGGTCTCGAGTGTGAAGTCATTTCAAGATGGCGTTAAAATCATAAAAATAACCTGGCTTTTACGGATTAACTTCTCCATGAATACTATTGTTTTTAATTTTGTGATTAAAAGTGTTTTTTATACATCCTAAGCTTAAATTGACACCAAAGCCTACTTTCTATAACAACAGTATCCCGTTGTGCAAGTTTTATTCCCACTTTGCCACTTTGTAGCAAAATTTGTCACATTTTCGAAGCAGGTTCGTTTTCATGATAGATTACATATTTTTGCACTCTTCGCAATTAAAGTTATCAGTTTGGTCAAAATGACTCAGTGTTACACAATTAATCAAACCAAATGGGTTTCAATAAAGCATCTGGTGTTAAAACAACAAACTTGGACATTGGATCCTTTTTAAGTAGTGTTCATGGTGTAATATTCATTCGATCAGGAGACAACCTAAGTATTTACTATTGAAGCCGTGGTTAAAAGATATTTTAAAACATCCGTTGGCGTGACTGACCGTTTTGTTCTAACTGGCGTGACTGACCATTTCTAAAAAACTGGCGTGACCGACCGTTTTGCTAGAAATATGTCAGTCACTTTACAGCTTATTCCAAATGTTGCTTATAGCAAGCAATGTGTCACAGGCTCTGATAAATGTCAGACGTAGTTCTATACACGTTGAAATAATTGACAGAATTCATATGTAAAAATGAATTGGTCATGTGTTCGTCTAAAATGGTAGCTGCCTGTAATCGTAATGATATGGATCTTAGGAAGAGATTGTTGTGACGTCATTATGACATGGGTTACAACTACTTTATCGAGAGGGTCGGGAAATTCATCACACGTGTAGGAGAGATTTCATGAAGGAGCGTATTGTGAAATTAAAGGAGAGCAGGAGTGTAAAAAGGGAAGGTAGGAGTACTGGCGTATGATAGTATGACATAATGTTTGGCGAGATTCCTTAATGGTAAAATAGCAGAGTTTAATGATTACGTCACGCACAAAGGAGCATGGAAACTGGAAGTAAAATAGTACAGTTATTCCGCTAGCGCTGACTTAGCAGGCACGTCATTTAGCATGAAGCCGGTTGTTTTATACTCCCATTTCCCATCATACCTTGCAATCATTTAAGTCTGCTTTGGAGAGCTTTCTACGTCCCTATATCAAGTAGATCTACGTGCTTACCTCCGAAAGTTGTTATGGAGAGTACCTATGTGCCGGTAACCTATTACAGTCGCCACTACGCCTTAAAGACGTGTAAAAGATACGAAGAGCAAACGACTGTATGTTATGGACTGTATAAGCTACAAGCATAAATTGGCGTATTAAACAGGTAAAACTCTCCAACAGGTCGCTAAATATTTGTAGTTAGCACAAAATCCTTCTCTGACCCATTCACATTTCATTAATTCTTTCAATCATTTAAGAAAATTAAATTTCCAAATCCTGAAAACTTTGCGTTCCAGGGTAACTCGTGATCTCACGATCGAAAATTTTTTAAGTCAGTTTTCTGACTCACTACACGTGAGTCATGTGATTAAGAGCGATGGGGTGTTCATGACAAGTGTACCCATGACTCCGAAAATGCTAATTTCAGTGATATGGTACACCGGCACAACGGTACATGATTCCTTCGATCTCACGGTCAACTTTGAGTAAGGTTCCATGTAATAACTCTGCCTCAGAAACGTGAAGCCTGTTCATGAAGTTTGGAACTTTTAAAGGTTGTCTTATGCTTTTTTTTTCATTTTTTATTTTTTTATTTATTTATTTATTTATTTTTTGACAAAAAATGAGTCACTGTCATTTATGCATTTATGCAATCACGCATTTATAGTGCACTTTATTTAGTGCCTGTTCTTACTACGCATTGTCACATTACTTGCTCAAAGAGTCATACGTGATGTGTCATCGGTAGCACGTGACCCAAAATCTACTATATGAACTGATGAATGATTATTACATATCAATAAAGTTCATAACCTGAACTTGATTCTTATGACTATATTAACAGTGACATTGTACCAAAACTGTTTATTAATGAATATCTTTTAATATATACATATATATTTTGATTACTTGATTAAGGCTGAGGACAGAGAGCATTATTTTATATCGTCGAGTAAACTTTAGTCATGACTCCGGAAACTGGCAATCATCATTCCAATACTTGTATCATGACACATACGTGAGGGATTTTAAGCATGTTTGAGTCAGCTGAGTGAGTTGCCATGATAACTTATATTGAATGACTCCTCCATGTTCCATACGTTAAGGTGAATTTGTATGATACTCGTGAACTTTGAATACACAACTCTTGTTGCACAGTGATTATAATTGTGATGTAGCAAGTACGGTACACTTTCTTTGATCGCAGAGAATGAAAATTGAAATAGTTTTGTCAAAAGAAAAGAAAGTCCTTCATTTGATTTAATGAGTGCTTAGAAAACAGTAATAAAGGAAAATGAAAGTACAATATGCCTTTTACAAAGTGAATGGTTCCAATTAACCTACATTAGGCTTCTTAAATCATGTGCCTACTAACTGTAGAATTAAAAAAAAGCAAGTAGGTAATGGGAAAGATATGGCAAAGTAATCAATAATGGCCTTACATGCTGCACGAGGCTTCTTAGTGTGGGACATGAAAGTGGACAGCAATGCTAGCCTTATAGGTCACAAATCCTGTTCCCATTGTTTTCAACTTGTGTAGATGTTCGCTAACGTGCTATATGTGTGTATATATATATATATATTTATATATATATATATGTGGTACTGTTATAGGTCGTTAGTACGCTTATAATGCAGAAAACTTCACATATCTGTAAAACCATAACCATAATTTATGCTTAGAGATGAATGATACCGAAATTTTAAAGGCAGGTCGCTTCGTAACATTATTTTCAAGAAATAAGATCTTTACAGGATGAAATATATCGCATGCTTTGTCGCTTATAAACCTTTTTTTTCACCCAACCTTTCAAAGTTGTAAATGACCTATCAATCATTACTTTTTCAATGTGTGGTATTTTGGAAGAAAGGCATTGCAAGGGTTCTTTGGTAAAACTGAGTGCCTTTATGGTGATGGTGATAAAATATGTTTTTGCCTGCGTCATATTGATTTGTAAACACAATGTGCTTGTTTAATTAGCCCGAAGTTACCAAAGCGGGGTACCCTGCCCTAATAAGTGATCATGAGATACACGGCTCCGTTTCAAACTGACTGATGGTGATGTGTTATAAACCGCAATAAGCCCCTTTAATCCAAGGTTCCTACTTTTCTCTAGCATGTGTTTATATCTAGTATGTAGTTTGTTGCATGTACTCATAACTCTTTTTTCATTTGTTATACCATTTGACTCGACCTATTATTCCATTAAGAGTACGATGATTTAATATTTTACTCGCTAATGTTAATAAGCACTCTTATTGATTTGAGCATAATATTCCCCCCACTTGAAATCAATCGCACTACAATGAAGTAAAATTGGCTTCTTCATATGTCAAATTATTAATTGACAAATTTAATTGGTCTATCGATGACATGTAAAGGTCAATACTCCAATCAACTGTAATGATAAAAAACACGACCGGTTGGGTCAAGGCTAGATGTATTAGTATTTAATATTAGAGGCAACGACATGAAGGGTATTATCCACAATTTGAAACTGAAAACACGACAAGACTCGGTAGGCCTGTAAGTATATACACACTATGTAGGTTCGCAAATAACACTTCGATAACCTGGAATTTGGGTAAGCTCCGTTTGACTGCAGTAATCAATAGCAGTCTCCCAGGTCTACCTCACGGAGGAAAATAAAAGGTTAAGCGAATCGATAATGATGGTCTTCTTGAAGATGAGAGACTGAAAACGGAGAAACGGAAAGAGAAAATGAGAAAGAAAGAAAAAGAGAAAGCGAAAGAGAGATGTGATCTTGTTTAGTTTTGAGAAGAAGAGAAATTTTGCAAAATGAGGAAACTGCCAGGGCAGGCACATGCAAGTTACATACGAACCTTAGTGTTGGGTAAAGCACGGATAGGTGAATAGGTAAGATACTGGATAGTGTTTTTTACGTGCTTAACCGGACGGTGAAACAAGTTTTCTACACTGGCAACCAAAATCACTAGCACAAAAACTTCTCTACAAGTTCATTATAACTGTTACTGAAGAGCCACGATATAGAATGCAGTACACAATCTGACTAGGTCTCAACAAGCCTTCAGATAAAAAAAACCTTACACCAGACTTCATATCAATATGCGGTACGTGAATATTCAAGATAGTATACGAGATAGCTAGCTTGAGCTGTATACGCAGACGGTGCTACAAAATGTTGGTACAATATTGAATAAAATAGGAAAGACGAAAGCGCATGCGCATAAAAACCATCAGTAATACCTTTTGAAATGTCATTCAAAATCAGATTTGCGAAAGCGCTGATGGCAGGTATATGTGATACTCGTAACAGCTTTACACCGGTTCAATTTTAGAACGATTTATTTTTCAGAATGGTGTGCTTAAAAAGCAAGTGTAAACACCCACTGTTGAAATAATTAAAATAAAATAATTCCACCAGGGATTAATTAAATTATTAATTCAGCTCAAGGCTAAACAGTTAGAATCTTGTCTTGGTAAAACGTTGTTTGTCTTCAAATTGACGAGTCTGAGCACTGTGTACGTCAATCGTATGTTGGTAATGAATAATTTGTATCATACAAGATATCGACAGAGGCATTCACGGCGAAAGGACTATAGCCTTGTTTAACGCAAATTCCTGTTGAACTTTCAAAATAAGCATGTGCATGGTGACTGATTCTCTCCTCGACTTTAAATGATAAAATTTGTGAATAGTTGTACGATGAGTCGTCAGTATGTTGTCAACCTATCAAGTGCCAACTATGTCTAAAACTGTTTTTTTTTTGTTCATTTTGACCTGTCGAAAAGTAGGACGGCTAATCAACAAAACACGCCTGCGTTCTCTAAGCCTGTGCTTGTTTAGTTATACTATCACCACCTATCATCTTAAGTTTATTTTTAAATCAGTTTCCAAATACCTTATGCATACTTGGGAGGGAAAGTACTTCTGATGCTAACAAAGTACCGAGTTATCTTCGATTCGCTCTGAAATAACGTTTAGAATTTCTCATCGAAATATTCAGAGACAGAGTAAATTTATTCCAATTGTCTTCATTGAAAGCCAAGGTAAAGTTTCCAAACGTTATATCCTCTGATCTTTCCCCGCTTCACAAGTGACAGGGTCTCGAAAAAAGAGAGTTGCGTTTTAACGCCTAGGAAACTCATGACGTAATCTAGCCACATTCTTGTAAACCAATGGTGAAGAGACTGCTCTGCTCTCTTGAACAGACGTTGCTATGACAACAAAGATTTTAAACCCGGAGAGCAATAGATACCTGAATTCTTGAAACGAATTGCATTTAACGTAAGCATCGAGAGTAATATTGTCCTCTAAGGGTAAAACTATTGCTTGAAGAACTTTGAATGATGAAAATATCTTCCGTGACGTTTTGTCGAATTGATTCAATTATACCAGGTAAATTTACACTTAATACGGCTATTCCGTAACAACGATCGTACTACGTTTCTATTATTTTTAAGAAGCAACGCGATCAATTTTTTCGAGAATCGAATGTCAAGACGCAAATCGAAAGCTTCACTTACCAAAATTAAATACAGAAGAAATAAAAGGACGATTTTAATTTACAAAATTGTATTTTTGTGTTATCCCTTGATGTGGATGTACGATTACATTCATAAGCCTGCATTAAATTCTACAACAATATCAGTATAACGTTATCTGGTCACGTGTCCCATCTCCTGATTGCCCAATGCTTTGTTTTCTCTCTGTGTTACATTTTTCATTCCCTTTCAAATGAAAGACTTTAAATGAGTCCAAAGAGAAGCGTATTTAATTGTTCAAACAGGACTTTACTGCTAAAATAAAATCCGCAGCTTTTCCCTCATATAGGCCTAGTTTTGTTTATAAGACTGACGCTAAATTAGAATCAGCCTAGATGAAACGTTCTTTGTATCTGAACCAGGCAGCTGCAACTTGTCTCAGTCTGTACGTACAACAATTATCTCAAAAGTGATAGGCAAAAGCAAAAAAAAAATTGTTTTGTTTTGTGTTAGCATTCAAAAATCACGCCCTCTTAAAGTATCCTCTACAATGATATTTTAGAACTTGCATGTTTTATATTTTAAATAAACCAAAGAGTTTTTGTCACTGAAAGAATTTAACAATTCAGTAACAAATTAAATGCCACGTGGTTGAATCAATTTATGCGATTTACAAGGTATGTTATCGTTATTAACATCAGGCTAACTGCATTGCCCTCTCGTCATCAGTGTCAGATAATGACTAGTGATGCTATCACGAGATAACGGATGTTGTGGGTGTTTGTGTTCCCTGAGGGTCAAGCTAGAATGTTTTTCCCTGCCATACAGTTGTAATTAGTGGTTTTATTTGTCTAATTCTAATCTTCAGGTTCACAGAATTTGACCATGCCTTGATACGTTTTACCTTAAGGACACCCATATCGGAAGTAGTATATGCCACTACAGAATCTAATGGCAACCCCTGCATAAACTACACGTGGTGCTCATCCTGTAGTCTTGAAATCAGACCTTGTACTTGCCTATGTACGTGACTGTACGTTCGGTAGAGGAATGCACTATTGGCAATTTACGAGGACCCCAATGACACAGGACAATGTTTCCTTTAATATCACCCTAATATCTTGTTTAACAGCCAATGTTCTACGGTTTTGTTAGGCTGTCAGTAGACCTTGTAATGCCTTCAAAATTACAAAATGTTATGTATTCTTTCCAGAATTATTCGTAATTACATAAAGTGTCCATTTGACATTCAAACTTACAACCACTTGAAAACTGAGCAACCCTCATTAAAGATGGACCGAGCTGCTATAAGTTTTGTGAGAATGAATTCTTCACTGTAAATACAGTTGGGTCAATTTGACCTAAAAGTGGGCCAGGAGGCCGGAACCAACTCAAATTATTAGGTCAAATAATAACTCAAATAAGGCTGCATTTGACCCACATTGGGTTAAAACTTGATCCAAATATTGGTTCAGTCCCTCGTGACCCAAATGTTGTTAGAGTGTACTATAAATTGATGTTTATTCGTGTATTTTTTGCACTTGTCAAAACAATGCAAAATACATCACATACTTCTTATCATCCAATGCATTGCTTTGAAATGAAAATTTGCTTGCTTTCTTTCATTTTTTGTTAAAGCTACAAGCGTAGCGTGCCATACATATGCGGTTTATACCTGTATAACAACTCAAGAAACGTTACCCTCATTTTACGAAAATTTCATATTTAGTCATCGAAATATTCTTTAGCGAACGGTTTCCATTAGGATAGGTGTCTCACCTTTATACCGGTTTCAGCCGGATCTAAACTCAAACTTGCTTGCACAAATAATACCAGCAGCATTTTCAAAAAAAATTCTAGTAATTATTGTAAGTACACTAAGTTTTTTTGTAGTTTCACAGGGGCTTATTATATTTATACAGGATTTGCAAAAAGGCGGGTTATAAGTTAACCATGTATTATCAAATGCTGTTTGGCATAGAAGTTCACGGACAAACTGGCTTCGGCTAAGATAGTGGAAAATGAATGCTTTTATTATACGTCTTGTTAACATACATACACCGATGTTCGCAGTGTTGTGTATTGGTAGAGCTTTAATTAAACAGGGTAGCTGTAACGGAGATTCCAAGGATTTCATCGAAGAGCGAAGGGCCTCGAAGTCTTTTTGTGGCTGTTCACGTGGCTGCTTACAACGACACATTTATAACTTAAAGACATACAGTCATCTACTAAAAGTACATTTTGATGTGGGGATACCAAAATTCTCAATTGGTGACTGCTTTTTGATTGACATCATAGTTTGAAAATTTAAAAGTTGCAGAGTAGTTCGCATTCTACAGAATGCAGAGAGAGGGAGAAAGAGAGTGCGTAGATTTCACACTATAGCCTTACATGCTCACAAAGACATGGCCTAAAATAGGTTTGTGTGTTCACAGGAAGGAGCTCCATACAGTTATAGGAGGAGCTCCATACAGTTTTGGGAAGAGCTACAAGTAACTTAGTTGAGAGAATTTGCATTGTCTGGGATAACGAGAATTGCCCTTTAAAGGTATATGGAGACATACCATCAAAAGAAGGATTTTACTTGTCAATTAACGAAAATAATCCACCAATGAAAGATCCGAATAAATTATTTCATTACCTTTCACCGTTCTCAAGAAATTCCTCTCCAAAGTTTGACGGATTCTGAAGCATTTTATTGTCCATGCAAAATACTGATGTGGAGTATCCCGCAGTGCGAAAATTTCCTTTTTTAACGTTGTATACATTATCTCTTAATTACTCATCAGAAAGTTCTCAGTTTGGTGAGTGATATCGAAATTTTTCAAAAAGAAAAGTAAAACTTCCTATACTAATCCCACCAAGCGTGTCAATGCTACAAGTGTCCTTGAAATGAAGGTTGCGAAAACAAAGGATATTATCAGCCATATTTGGTCAGTCCCTCTATCAATGCTGCATATTTACATATCTAGGTCATGCTAATTCATGATATAAGTGTAAAGCAGAAGTTATCGTGTGTAATGGGTAATATATACGTGAAGGATTTTGATCGGCATTGTAGCCATTTTCTAGGTTTTTAATTCGTTTTACACAGGATATCCTAGTATGCCATTTCCATGTCACTAGACCTTTAGGAGAAACTTTTGTTACTTTTATTGTAGACAGTACCACGGTAAACATAGTTTGAAAAATGCATGAATTTTGAAAGTAAAACGGTTCAATGCGAGAAAATTATTGTTTCTCAAGTATTCATTACAGAACAAATAACTTCTACTTCAAATGGACGAATTTTAACAATTGTAAAGATTTCCGCTTCCAAGAATCTCCAGGCTTTTTTTTTTTTGAATTGATTCTATTTGATTTTATCAATTCATATCTCCAATTGATTTATATGACGAAAACATTTACGCCAAATGACGATAAACAACTCAAAAAGCTACATTAAAGGGAGAATGCGGTCACCCCAATAAAGAATTGTATAGTAGACAATCCTATTTCCTTAATGGCTCTTGAGAATCATGTGACAGTATTTTTCTCAATCAATTGTAAAATTTACTCGGAGCAACTGCTTGGTTTACCTTGACTATGCCCTAAAATATCATGAAAGATACTTGGAAGAGAAATAAGAAGAAATTTGTGACATTTAGCTATTGTTTCAAAATAAGT
>WURT03115155.1:0-10929 GCA_009936505.3 Holothuria glaberrima
AGGCTTTTCTAGGGTGTTAAATTCGTAGGGTAACCTCCTCCGCCGGGATTCCCCTTGAATTAGTGGTCCGCTACCTTCATCGGATGTCAAGAAGGCAATGGCTGCATTACGTTGCGTCGAAAAAGTCGTGCATCTAGCGCCTTCGGCGCTAACACGCTCTTGCGCGCGTAAGCATGCACATTATTGTGCTTTAGAAACAAATTAAGATTTCAAGAAAGAAAGTAAGGTTTTATTTAAAGGGAAAATGCAGTCACCTCAATGTGAACTAGTGTATCCGGGCAGGGAGGTGTTAGGAAGGAGATACAACAACCAAATATGTCAGACAATACGTGCTTGAAAAAAGTTTAATTCTTTTCAGGTACTACCATTTGATTGACCGGTCTCTTTGTTCCTATTGTTAAGTCTCTGTTGACTAAATCCTTGTAAGGATGACTTTCTCCTTTTCTTTTTGCGAGTAGTCCCCAGACAAAGGCCATTGTTTATGCATGCTTTGAAGTAAGGTTTCTTTCCGTCAATGACCAAACTTTATTCAGAATTTTGAGTAAAACGACTGGCAACAAACGTTTATATAATGTACCTCAATTGTGCCCCCACGATTTTTATGCGTCACCAGCTGGAAACATTGTTCAAGCCTATACTTTTCTCTCAGATTTTAGCAAATTTCCCCATCATTAAGAAACACATTCGAAAAGTACGTTGTTAAGAAATTCTTAGCTGAATTTAAATGAAATGATAAGTGTGACGAATAACGACGAAAGGTTAAAATTACACATTTTTGCATGACGGCTGGCAAAGAAAAGTTAACGAGTTTAACGTAAGGGGGGAATCTGCTCATTTTCATTTTAACAATGCATCACTGATCCTAGTTGATCAGAATATCGAGAAAAGAATTTTGAGGAGAAAGGCAAGATAACTGTCGGAAACGAACAAATCTTCAAAGAGGCTATAGAATGTTGGATCTCCTTCCTAACACCTCCCTGATCCGGGCATCCTGTTTCATGAATGACTCTTGAGAATTATGATGCAATATGTTTCTCACTGCATGAGTGAATAAATTTACGTATAGACTGACTCATTGATTTACCTTAATTGATTATCCAATATTTATATTCTAACATGTTATGAAAGATACTTGAAGTGAAACAGGGATATTTGTGAGATTTAGCTGTTGTTTAAAATAATTTTACGGTGACTGCTTTAATTATGCCCTTTAAATAAACGGCACTTTATAAAGATCATTGACTTTAGATAATAATCAAAGGTAATCATTGGCTATTTTATCTTTATCAAATGTATATGGTTGTGTATTCAAGAGGTGTTTCTTGAAAGGGGAAGATGGTTTATTCGTCAGGCAGAGAAACCGACATAGGAACGCGTCCATGGAGGGGTAGAGGATCTCCCTGGGAAAATTTGGGCAAAGGAGAACCCTTAAATGCGATTTTCCAGGTTTTTAGGGCCTTTAAATCATAATTTTGACAGCATTTCAGCTTTTCTGTATATTTTGTCGAGTAGGCCAACTTTCATTTTCTGTTTGAAGTTCTCAGGGGCAGTAGCCCTCCGCTCACTACAGACTACGGCCCTGGTCACTTCGGTCTGTCGGTAGCGCTCCTGCAGATATCGTATTGCGTAATAATTTTTAATGGGCCGTCTGGTCTGTACCATTGGATTTATAGGGCTGAAAACTTGGGTGGGTTGATTTTGTCACTGATGCAACTTTCTGAGAAATTGAAATGAAAATCTGAGAGAATCATGGGGAATTTGTAAAAATATGTGCTGATTTAATACAGAATGACCTCACTATTGTGGCTAAGAGTGGGTTGTTTTCAAAATTAGGTGAACTCAAATTTGTTCCATTATTAATTTTGACATCATCAAGGTGAAAATAAGAGCGGTTGACAACCAGAAATTGCAAAGACTCTTAGTGCAATTTTCACCAGCTTGAGAAATTTCGAGAAAAATTGTACAAAAATAGCCCCTAAATCTTTTAGGCCCCACTGCCCTTTATTGGATTGATCGTGTCCACTCGGACTAAATCTCTTATTTAGACCTGGGCAGTATAGATTAATAAATACAAAAAATAAACTTTTGCACAAATTTGAAAGGACCGCATATTTTCCTCAAGTTTGGCACCCCACTTTCACGGGGCTCAAACCAAACGCCAAGAGTTGTAAGTAAAATGTTATCTGTACAGTTACTCAAAATGCATATATGGACTTGCGTTTGTTAACTTATGCAGTCTGACCACTCGGTGAGCAAGTTAAAGTGTACTTAAAACATACAATTCAAAATATATATTACAAAGATTGAAAAATGAATGCAAATGGTCCAACTCCCATCATCACAGAACATTCCAGAGCAGAGATATAAAATGTTGTAGCTTAGTCACTCAACTTAAAGGGCAAATCTCGTCATCCCAGACAGTTAAAATTCTCCCAACTGTGCAACTTGTAGCTCGTCCCACAACTTGGTAAAAATCCTCCTTGTACAGAAACAAACCTATTTTATTTCTTCAAAACCACGTCCTCGTGAGCATACAAGGCTATAATGTGTAATCCAAGCACTCTCTCTGCATTGTGTGGAATGTGAGCTACTGTGCATCTTTTGAATTTTCAAACTTTGCTGTCAATCAAAGAGCAGTAACCAACTGAGAATTTTGATAACCCCAACACTAATGATATACTTTGGAATGACGAGTGTATGGCTTTAAAATTGTGGATTGCCCAATGATTTGTAATGTCATTCTTGCACTTCTCAAATTGCCGTCTTTGTATTTTTTTCTCTTTAAAAGCCACTGCACCTTGTGCCAAAATGTAATCACTGTCTCAGTGTTATAGTGTGACCTGACTATACAAGCCCTCTCTGTACAAAATGCTACGAAAGCTAAAAGTCAATTTTCAAGGTCACATAAAGATTTTAATTTCAAAAGGAAACAAAGCACGTAAGCGTTGCACGACCAGGATATCCCAAACTATTGAGCAATCGACTTTTTCAAATAAAGTGAATATCTTTCAACATTTTTATATATCTCGGTAATGGAGTAAGCTATGAAGATAGGAGTTGGAAGAATGAGATTTATTTTCCAACCTAAAAACCACATATTCTTGTACTTCTAGACTCTTTAGGTAAACTTTGCCAGTGAGCCACAACTAGAAAAAAAGGCCGTGGCCGGCCCGACTTAAACCAATTGACCCTGAACCGTAAAACCTCATCTAACAATTCTAACAATTTAGGTACACTTTAAGGAATCGGGTTGTCAGTAAGAACTACTCATCAGTCAAATAGCCGAAACACTGAGGTGTGGCATTGGGGTCGACCTCCGGGAAAATTTTGGCATTAGCTCTGTAAGATCGATTTCCTGCCATCTAAAATAACGATAATTCACATCATTTATTTAGTGTAGTGCGCCTGAGGAGGTAATGTGTAGCATCACTTTTTGATTTAACTTGTATCTGAAATTTATACTAATATAAGAGCTCAGTGGAAACTATTTGGTACCTTATCCTTGGTTGATACTTGAATTTTTTTTTTCAAACGCTCCCTGCCGCCCCTTAGCTTTTATCGTCCCCTGAGGTACATCAGCGTATCTGTTGTAATTGCTGGCATAGATGATACAGGGATGTGATATCAGATGGAGATCTATCGAAAACTCTTTCTTTGAACCCTACTAGTTGCCGACAATAATCTCTTTTGTGTGTTGTTCTTGATGATTCAATAGGCTTAAGAGGTATTAAGAACTCACTACAAGTGGGACACGTCGTCTGCTACATCTCGATCAGCAGCTCGCGAAATTTGGCCCTTGCCTTAGCATTGCCAGTCGCTTAAGCTGTAAATTAATTTGAGGATTTGGACGCGTTTCGACGCTATTTACAACATACTTGTCTAGTTCTCTATAACTTGCTCAATATGGGTGTGTCTTTTAGATCATGCGAAAATAAGTAAAAAACCGACAGCAAAGTTTAGGCTTATACTTCTTCTGCTGATTTGCATAAATCCTGAGCATTAGTTTATAGCCAGCATCATTAGGTTCCTTGGCAATAAACATTCGTTTTGAATGTCTGTACAGTGTTTGGTACTTGACTGTCGGTAACTAGTTAGACTTAAAATCATTTTTTTTCAAATAATCCTTTTTGTTGGGGTCGCTGTTGGTATGAATGAGCAGATGAGGTTGCCTAGATATTAGACAAAGGGATTCAATGACCTTTAGTTCAATAATCCCCAATTAAAGGATTTAGTCTCGACTCTGAGGTCAATTTAATTGGATTTGCATAAATTAAAGTTTCTGATGGATCTCCATCTAATATCACCTCCCTGGATAATAAAGGCAATGTTACGAATGGTGAAATTTTGAACAAAACCATAAGTCCAACAAAATAATTCTAGGTTTGGCGCTGCCAGTCTGTGGCATAGACAGAAAAGAATGTATGGATGGCTCCTGTGTGTGAGGGGTGCATGTGTGAGGGCTCCATCATGTCATGAGGGCTGTACTCCACATGCACTTTTCACTCTTGGATTTTCCAGTTGGGAATTAGGGCTTTGTTGAGGAGGGGCCGGGGAGGCTAGAGAATTGTGGGTAGCTCACACCCAAGCGCCCCCTTCCCTACCAACCCAATTACTGACAATGCATCGTTCACTCCCATTTCACAGTCCCTACGTGGTTTGGTTGCGCATTCATCTCTTCTGGCAATACACTTGAATGTTATTTTGTGTACCGGTACCTAGTGGAAGGAATCCACGTGTGTGAAGGGGCAAACATTCCGACGTCTCGCTCACACCCCTCTATCCAGTTTGTAGGGCAACGAAACTCACGGATACAAATTAAAGACCCAGATAATACTACTACCATTTAAAGCAGTGGTTCTCAAAATTTTTAAAGTTACCGGCCCCTTCAACCATCTTGAACGGCCCCACTTCCCCCTCCCCCTACCCTTGTCCTACCTTTCATAGTCGAAAGCCCAAAAATATTTTTCTCAGTTAACTTTATAATCCAAACGCAGAACAAATTGGACCTAAGGGGTGGAGTTTTTAAATTTCTAATGCCATCTTTGGATAATTTTTGGTTACAAAATTTATTTGGGGAGGGAGAGGGGGAAGAGTTTTGGAGGGAGAGGGAAGGGGTCTGAGAGGGTGGGTGGGTGAAGAAAGAAGCGGAGGGGAAGAACTAGCAGAAGGGAACAGACCACCTGGATGCCTTATTGTGCCCTAAATCGCTGCAGTGACTGATGTGTCGTAATCACCAGGGACCCCCAAATCAGTGCCAACCCCCTATTCCCCGTGTACTATGTAGCGCCCACCTGAGACTTCCCAGCGTTCCCGGGGCGGTAGGGACCCCTTTGAGAACGACTGATTTAAAGGAAGAAATGTTTTGCTTTGAAAACGGTCGGTTCCCATCAATTTCTAGTTGCGGATTTAGCAACTGAAGTAAACCATAGAAAAATAAAACACATACGAAAATTAACGGAAACGGTGTTTTTCAAGTTAGTATTGTGTGCAATGTGCAAAATGCCGCAAAGCATAAGTGATGTGAAATATGCTACAAAATGAAAACGTTAGTTACAAATCATGATTATCACAGCACCTTATTTACTAAGATCTAAACATTTTTCCATGCGAACCAGCAGATTTTACCTTTCCTTTGTTTTTCAACATTCTTCATAAAGGTAACATTGAGAATGATTTAAAATCGTAAAAGGCAATTTCTGGCTCATGGATAAGTTTTAGTTTTTCTGAGGATAATCTGCCTACAAGTCTATAAGACATATGAGAGATATTCCAATTTTTTAGAACACCTATAAAAATAGCGTCACTTTGACGAAAGGTTGTATTATTTTACAAAGTGTTTTGATATAATTGTACAGAACGGTCTAAATGTACCAAAGTGGTAAATGCAATATTAATTAAAGTGTAATAAATGTCATGATTCTTTTGTTTCACTTGAAACAATCACAGAACCGGCTGTTGGAAGATTATTGATACAATAATTATTAGCAACACTCAAGTTGTTCTGCTATTCTATGCTGTAAAATGGCTGTTGGAGTTTGTCAGATGCAATGTTTTCCTAAGCTGTGTACTTCTCTTCAAATATCCCGAGGGATAATTTTCATCTTGACAAAGTTTGTCTAATATTAAATTACCAAAAATGTAATAAATGAGCTTACTAGCAAGTATTTTAAATTTCCGTTGGCAAATAACTCAAGTTTTACTCCTAACAACCACTTTCGAAAGAACTTACTAAATTCAGTGATCAAAAATTGTGCATAAGACTCTGGTCTAGTAAAAACGATAAAAAAGATAAAAACATCATTTAAATGGTTATGATCAAAAATGACTTTTATACAGACGATAAGATATTGCCTGGCTAAGACGATCACACCGTATCAGATGATGGTAGCTGGTTTCAAGATAGTATGTGATTGGTTGACCGATAAAGTACAGGTTTTACAAAAGTTCAGTTTTGTCGTGGGTAAGTAACTTTTGATCGTAGGCTTACTACAGTATTTCTAGGCTGGTTATAGGGAAGAGCCTTGCAGCTCCGAATACCAGAAGTTTCACTGGATATTTGGATATATATTTGGATGGAGAGTATATGTAAGAAGCCTTACTCGCCGTAGTGTTGGGACCCAGGTGGTGGCTAATCCGACCTTTATACAACCAATCACAAACAGTCCTGTAATACAGTGCGCAATACACTCAAATATATTACCTATAGCAGCCCTTTAAGCATTTGATTAAAAAGATACAAAACAATGAATTTGAAAAACTTCATTTTATCATTTAATCTTGCTATAAAGAACAACGCTACTCATGTGAGAAGAAAAGCTACTTTGCGTATTCATAATTACAATTATCCAGCTTGAAACGACTTATATCAAGTCGACGACAGACAAATCATGCTACAGCCGCGAAGAATGCCTCAGACTCGCGTCCCTCAGATACACAAGTAATTGGGACTAGAGGATGTTTAGTCTTCATGAGATACGACTGCAAGAAAGAAAATTATACATTTAATTGGAGCGGCAACAGTCACAATTGTTATACTTAAAGTGTACCTAAAGTCTAAAATTTCAATAATATGTTACACAACTTAAAATATACACTTTAAAAAAACAAGAGAGTGAAATTCATTCCAAAAGAGTGAATTAAGGGACCACTCCTGAGGAAGAGTGAATTTCACCCGGAGGGGAGTGAAATTTCACTTCAAATAGAGCAACACTCATACACATGGAATGAAATATCGCTCTATTTGGAGTGAATTTTCACTCCAATCCGGGTGAAATTCACTCTTTCTTAGGAGTGGTCCCTTAATTCACTCTTTTGGAGTGAATTTCACTTTTGGTTTTTAGAGTGTACATCCCAATAGTCCAACTTCACAGGGTATTCCTGAGCTGAAATATAAAATGTTGAAGCCTGTTCACTCAATTTAAAATAGAAGGTTGCACAATAACTTGTGATGTCATTCTTGTACAACTCAAATTTCTGTCTTTGTATTTCTTTGTCTTTTCGAAAGCCACTGCACCTTGTGCTAAAATGTGGTCACTGCCTTACTGTGATGTGGTGACTTGGCTGTATAAGCCCTCTCCGTTCAACTCATTATGCAAGGAAACTGTAAATGTTTCAAGGTCATATAAACATCTTACTTTCAAAGGAAACAAAAGCAAAATGAAAAAGGGAATTGGATGAATGAAATTTATTTTCAAATCTCTAAAATAAATTTTTTTGAAATTTTTGACTTTATGTCCAATTTAAGGGGCAGCTGTGTCCCCAATGGAGCAGTTTTTCCCCAGTGAAGGATCCTTTCCCACACTCTTACACAGGCCGCTGTTGTACTCAAGTACACAGCTTACAGGAGAAAAGCACATACACACAACAATATTCCCTTTTCCCCCATAAATTTTACTAGTCCCCTTCTTACCCCCCCCCCTCTCCACTGATGAACTCATGGTGTCGACACTGTTTAGGCTAACTCTTCACATAAAAAGACAAATACCTTTGTTTTAAAGATCAAAAATTGAACTTATTTGTCCAACTCTCATCTTCACATAGTATTTCTGCGTCGGAGCATAAAATACTCCAGTTTGGTCACAGGTTTAAACGATAAGTTGCCTTAGAATTCTGATATCATTTTTTGTTCTAATTACTGGGCGTAACAAACTGAAACTAAGGCTATGCAAAACTGTGTTTTTCCTTGCACTGTCCTCTGCATGGGCGGAAATCCCGGGTGGTTAGGATATATTTCCCCCACTCACACTTTTGGAAGAACTCCCATTGACTTTCACTTTTAACACAGAAACTTTTGCCCCAAGGGCCCCTTAACCCCCCATTTTCACACATATCTTCCCTACTGGTCCTCTGGTAGGTTAACATACAAGACGCGATAAGATACTCACGTGGGCGTAAGACATGGCATTCTGGCGTTCCTTCTCGTCAGCCCCTTTTCCTATCCACACAAAGCATTCACTAACAGTGTCAGCGACAAAAACATCCTATAAAATCAATATTGCAGAAGAGGCCTTTTTATTTCCATTATACTTTGCATTTGCTATATGGCTAACAGAATGGCAACTTACGACTTCAAAGCATGTTTTCACATAGTGTCGCCTCCTTTAACATGGAATAAACAAGAGATTGATAGGAAGATGAGAATATGTTAGATTTACGAATTGTCATAGAACTTAAAGGGGAAATCTCCTCATCCCAGACAGTTTCAATTCTCCCAACTGAGTCCTAGCCCCGTCCACAACTGCCTTTAGCTTCTCCTTTCGCAGACACAAACATAGTTTATTGCTTACTGCCATGTCCTGTGAGCATACAAGGCCCTTATGTGTAATAAAAACACCTCTCTGTGCATACTGGGTGATAAAAATACTCTGCATCTTTTTAATTTTGTAGCTATGATGTCAATCAAAGAGCAGTCACTCACTGAGACTTTTGCTTACCCCCAAGTAAAAGTCATAGTTTGGGTGACGAGTATTTGTCCTTAATGCCGGTTGTCAGGCTGCCCAACGCATCGCTCAAATTAAAGAACGTTAAAGCAGACATTGAGGGCACTCTTCACACTAAGAATGCCTGATAACTGTTTACCCTGTCAAGCATGCGCACTATAAATTTGCAGTGCCTTGAAGTGAAAGTCATGTACGTTGTATAGTACAGCTATACCAGGGTGATGTTACTCTAACATCTCCCTGGCTATACGAAGCAGCTTTATGGCTGTGTTAGAAGTACAACATGTAAATCAAATAAGTGTCCCAAAACAATTATTTGATGCCCCAGTGGAAGATCAAAATGTCACCAGGAAGTAATCTATTTGGCTTCCTAACTCTTCCTAACATCTAAGGGAAAATAGACCTCCTTAAGAAACGACATATTTTTTAAGGACACATGACTGCTTTAACAATCTAACATAATTTGTAAATATTCTAATAACATAAAACACCATGCATGTTATCTGAAATGAATGTTTGAAACATGTAGGCCTCATACGGCCCGGCCTTTGAGTCTCGCATAGCTATTTCACGACTCATTACAAAAAAGGTGCGAGTGGCAAAGAAATTGGTCTTATGATTCAGTTTGTGTTTGGTGGTGCTGATTCAAGTATTTGCTCCTCAAAATTAGAAGATTAGATTCCCAAAAATCCTAATAAGAGCAGAAAATGGGGGCCCTATAAAAAGTTTGCAAGCTATCCAAATTTTGATTTCAACAGGCGGTTTGAGCAATAGGTTGTTTTCCTGCATGATATCTATATATCTTTGCTTGCTGACCCCAACTTTTTTTCCTTGGTCAATAAAGTTGGCGACCCTCCAACTGAAGGCACTATATTTGATCTAAGCGGAGCGTCAGCATCGAAAATCGTGAACCATAATAAGAAAATTTGCCAAGCACGTCCCTGAGATTGCCAATAGCATTTCTCGGGCATTTCCGGGCCTTGTTAGCAGCGTCTAAACAATCTTCTCTTTCCATTTGTGGCTACCCTCTGAATTTTTATTTCCATCCGTCACCCTGAATTTGGGGTTGCACTTCATAAGTGCATTTTCCAAAGTTTCATCGACTCTCTGAAGAAGAGCCGAAGGGGGAAACGAAACTTTACTTCCGAAGGGGTTCTCCCCCCCCCCAAGGAGCTACGTCCCCCGAAAGGACCACAAACTTATTTCTACCAGCCTCTCGACCTTCAGCCCTCAATATCATGGGTCTGTAATACATGGTATTATTCTCAACTGGCTGAAAAGAACAGATACCACACATGATCTTAGCCGAAAGACTAGAAGCGATCAGGACAGACCTTCACTGGGATAGATGCAAATATTAAGTAAATGGGTATACGTACGTATAGATGTATGTATGCGACTCGCTTAATATGTAGGCAAGGATAATGGCGGAATTTGTAGTGGATTCAGTACACCGTGATTTCATGTCGCAAATTGTAAAGTCTTTCTCAAAGAGGATATTGACTCATAACCTTTATGTACAGTTAAAGTCACATTTAACAAACTGAGGGTAGTTGGTATGAAGTTGTAAATGATTTCCGGACACATGAAGCTAAGGGAAAGACAAATTTGGATAACTCGAGCACGTGACAGAATTGTGAGAGATGATTGGATGAAAGTTAAGGTAAACGCTCCCCAGGTATCACCTCTGGAAATCATGCTTCACTGTGATTTAACAAGTATAAACTGTATGGGGGATTTGATCTTGTACGCTTAAGCTATCAAAGCTCGACATGGAATCATAAAAAGAACAAGATATAAATCATCGTAATGATGCGATGAGTGTGTTTTCATATTGAAAGCTACCGAAGAAATAGTAAGGACGGCCCCACGTGTTTTCTGTTGTTTTTAAATGTGTTGGAGAGTGAACCCCTGCTTAAGCTATCAAAGCTCGACATGGAATCATAAAAAGAACAAGATATAAATCATCGTAATGATGCGATGAGTGTGT
>WURT03115177.1:0-11944 GCA_009936505.3 Holothuria glaberrima
CCACCCGCTAAACTCGCGCTTCGCGCTCGTTTTACGCATCACCAGATCTGTCGGCAAAATATGATCTCTACACCCCCAAAGATTACACATTCGCTACGCCCCTGATTGGGGGTGTGACACCTCCCACACCCCCGCTCGCTACGGCCCTGATAGTTTACCACCGTAAAGCTAATTTGCAATTGCAAAATTTAGTCCTAATGGAAAGCGCAGGGCTTGAATACTCCAGTTTTTGTTTTTTCTCCTGTAACGAATTCAAGTTCAACACAGACTTATAGAGTCACTTTTTGGGGCCTTGAAAATATTACCTTCTTTTATAGCGTTCGTTTTTTCACAAAATACAAAGGAACGCATAGGTATTAAAACTTCCTGGTAAATATTAGAGTCCCTAAATCTAATGTTTCGCAATATGATTACAAGCCACGCCCTCTGTTGCATTATTCAACGATTTGAACCCAAAGGCGCCTTCAATGTTTTTCAGTTCGGCGAAATTTCATCTAGTCAGGCCCGTATCCAGATAGGCTAAGTTATTGAAAAAAGGGGGGGGGGGAAGGAACAACTTCAAAGGAAACGAAATATTTCCTTAGGAGAGGAGACATAACTATAGAATCCAGGTATTAGTAAATCTGAAATTTCTGTAGGGGGAGGCGATTTTTTTAGGGGGTGCCGCCGATGCCCCCTGGCTACGGGCTTGCATCTAGTCACAATGAAGTTTGGAGGCGGTGTACAAAACCTCCTCTTGGAGCTGATTATCTTGCTTGTGGCTGACTGGCTGTATAATTACTGAGGGTCGTGCACGATTATGTGTGAGGGGATTTCGTCCACGTTGTTTTTCTTTTCGGATCTGAAGTGTCTTTTAGTTGGTTTATATTGTGTTAAATGGTGTATATGTGCTCATGGACTCGGAGCTACTAAGACCTGCTTTTATGCACGACCCTTTAGGCTAGCAAAAATCTTAGTGCAGCTTGAGCTTTGTTATATAGGTCTATTCTACAGGCTCAGACAAACAATGACTGTTATCAAATTAGTTTTAGTATCACAGCTATATTTATTCAAGTTTATTCTATCTTACGTGTTCACGTCAGTATGTAGGCTTACTTCCTTTCACTTTCACTTTGTTAGCACGCCAGGTTTTTCATGAGAGTAAGGAATCAGGTTAAAATTAGCGTTGGAACGATTATTGGTATTCACCATCGGTACCGGCCGATATTCACCATCTTCATCTTATATCGGTATCGGTAAAATTGACGTTAAACGCCGATATTACCTAACCGGTATTGATCGTTCCATTTGTCAAAAATGGGACCCTATTTGAGTGTCTTTGAAATGCAAGTTCCAACATTTTGCTTCACCAAGATGAAACGACATTGCAATCGTGGTGTCCCGTATAGCTTAAGGTTAGTTGCCGAGTGCTATTTCCCAAATATCGGTATTGGATCGGTGTCGGCCGATATTGAGAATTGAAATATCAGTATCGGTAATATCGGCTACTTGAAATATCGGTACAACACTAGTTAAAACTTAACCTTCGCATAACAACTACGTGTGAATAACGTAACGTTGTCCTGTAGATATGATACTTCATACTACTGTGTGCTATGATCTCGCACTATTTCACTGAGCTGTACTTAGCCATTGAGAAATCAGAGTAGCTTGTATTTCAGGGCCGTATCCTGCGCGGGGGGGGGGTGATGGAGATACTGCCCCCATAGATTTCCATAGCCGAAATGAAAAAAAAATGGCCTACTCGAAAAAATACTAAAAATGTGAAAAATCCGATGTCATGATATGTGTTCTCAAGACCCTCAGAACCTGGAAAATAGCGTATGAGGGTCCATGTTTTCCACATTTTCACGGGGAAATCTCCAGACCCCGCCGCTGAAAGGTTCTCATGCCGGTAACTCGCTCTTACCAGGGAGTTCTCTAGTAACTCCCTGTTCTGACCTAGGAATGAACATCCTTGCCAATGCATGATGCACACATCACAGCTGTAGGCTGTAAGTTAACGATCTTTTATATTGTTTTCACTCGGTGCCACAACATGCTGATGTAAAATAGAATATGATAATCTTTAATTACATGCTAAAATCAGTGAGCTTGCAAAGTATGCATTACTTATGTTTTCTCCTTGCTTACGCAGCAGGCTGTACGACATACCTCTTGTTCAATCATACCGTATCCCCAGCGCCTGTCCAAGTGAACACCGAACAAATTCTTTTGGATATTTATAGTGTGTTCGTGCATCTTTATTTTGTGGATCTACCAAAATCCTATGGGGGAGGGGGACATTTCCACCCTCTTTGCGACGCCACTGTTCATCAAATATACGCTCAGTACCTGTATGTAAGCCCCATTTACAGGCTTGAGTGTGGGAATGTTGCTAAACACATTCCCCGGTCACCTGCATGGTATGCTTCAGTAAGATCAGGAAGGTGTTACTTTGGTGTTACTTTGTCAAAGTAACACCTCCCTGGTAAGATGAAATCCCAGTTTGAATAGACCGTAGGCATGTAACGGTCACATGACCATTGAAATAGAAGTCCGCCGCCAATAAGGTAAGCCAGTAACTTACTACAATATTCATTACATTCAGTGTTTGCCCTCTAACTTGAAGTCGGGGTTGTTTGTCATGTAGATGGTGACACCGACGCACAGGGCGTGACTGCATGATGCAGGGCGCATCCAGGAATTTTCAAAAGAATGGGAGCAAGGTTTGATTGATCGCTTACCCCTCTGCTTTAGAAAACTTTTGCTTTTGGATGAGGGCTGAGATGCAGAATGGTGCTATATTTGACACATTTTGAACCATTTTTTTTGTCTCGACTTTTTTCACGCATGACGGCCTATAGGTGCGCCTGTTGCGACCCCTGCATCCGCCACTGGCATGATTTTGCACCCTTATCATAGGCTTATGGGACTACAATAAATCGAGGAAGGGAAGGGAACGTTACTGAGGACTTGCAAGTTTTTCGTGATATGTAACCGAAGTGAGTTTTATCGTATTTTGCCGGAAAAAACAGCTTTATGTGTTCGAATGGGAAGGATGAAGTGGGAAGGTGGGGGGGGGGGGGGCTGATGGATCCCCAGTTCCCTCTTCTTAGGCCTATGAGATTTGCCGTCTATTTCTTACGACTGATCCTACTACTGCGAAGTACATTCATGGTTTAACCAGGGAGTTGCTATTCAAATAGCAACTCCCTGGTTTAAGCATGTACATGTAAAGTATCAGTGGCTGGTTGTCTTGTCATCACCACAAGGAGACAAATATGTTTTTTTACCCGGGTAAACGGTAGAAAACAGGCGATATATGATGAGTTGATGGATGGGTTTAAACTATTCTACAAGGCAGATGAAGAGTCGGCGGCTGTCGAGGCTAAGTGTAAAGAAGATCACTGTCGGCTATAATGTCATTAAGGTCAAGTCTAATGACCATGGTGGGATATGAAAAGGTCGTGAAGGTAGGGAAACGTGGGAAATCAAGTTCAGTAAACGCGGGAAATTATTATTTGCGATTGTCACTGCGAAATATTTATTGGTTGAATAACTTTTTCCCGCCAGCTGTGGTATTATGTTCATCCAAAAATTCAGATCCGCTCTCTCTACCGTAGCTTTCGCATTCTATTAATCTCCCCAGATTGTTGATCCTCAAAAGAAGGTCAGTACAAGGCCTACGACCTCTCGTAAATCATTTACTAGAGGCAATGCAACGTATTCAATACAGGCTTACTGAGTACCTAGGATGTATTGTCCACGAAAAGTAATCGAACGTCAGGGCCGTCGGAAGACGTCTGAAATGAGTGGAAGGGCGGGGGGGGGGAAGGGGGGAGTGCTTAGTCACTTTAGATCCTAGGTTCAGTATTACATTTCTGTTGTGAAAAGAGGGCTTGAGAGTTGAAAGGTATGATGTCTACACTTTCTAAAGTGCCGAAGTGATCTGGTGCCACATATTGCCCCAGTCCCCATTTGTTGATGCCCACGTTATTGTTACTCTTCTACCATCTGAGGACTGGGTAGGCCGGTAGCCAGAGCCAGTAGGGGTGGGAGGAGAACGATTACCGTCGGGATTGTTCTAAGAAAAGAATGCCCCTTTACATCCCTCAGGTTGAGAAAATGTTGATTACTTCACTGTCTTAATTGCTGAAGAGTGCAGTAGTACTATACCATCATTCCCCTACATTTGTATTTAATATTTTCTCTGTGCTATTTACTAGTGATTGATTGATTGCTGGAGGTTGCGTGCGAGAGGGAGGGGGCGAATATGCTCCTGGTAACAGGGTAGCAACAGGGTTTGTTGAGGAGTCAGGCAAAAAAAAATTGTCGGCCCTTTGGAACGTATTAACGTGTGGATGGTCAGCTGTCAAAGTGTCAACCTGCTATAGGCGTCAAAGGCTTTTGATTTGTCTACCACCGGGTCATGGAAACCAAGTGTCAGAAGTGGCCACCATGCTGTCATATTCCTTTTGAAGGTCTGGACTGACTCAATTTTTTTCTCACCACGGTTATAAGACGAACAACATAACAGATAGCCTGCGGAGCATACGAAGTCTCCTGATTAATCCACAGCCCTGTGAAGCTTCTGAAAGCAACCAAGCAGCGGTTCTCGGACAATTCCCCCGGACTTGCCTACGTCGCAGGCTGAACGCCATTTCCTTGTTCAGTCATATACCTTAAGAGGCGCTGGACAAACAAAGTTCACGCCGAGGGTTTCCCCGGACAATTCCCACCGAGATCAGTTCTAAATTTACGTGTGGGGGAAGTTGTCTGAGGGGTAAAGGTCATGGGTGGGGATTGTCTGAGTGGGAATTGTCCGGGGTATAGTTGTCCGAAGGAAATAGGCCGGAAGGGGGGGGGGGGTTGTCCGGTCACGCTACGAAGCTACTTTATAGCAGGGAGTTTCTGGTCGCGTCCTCTACCTTTTGGCTAGAGATAGAGTAATATCTTTTCTCTTTCGGCCAGCCGTTGGAGGCAGGAAAACAAATAGCAAGTTGGCAACTTTTGCTGTGAAAACTCGTAAAGGCTGGGGCTGAGAGCAAAGAAAGTGCCAGGTTGGCCAGCGTAGTAAAGGGTAACTTTCCCAGTAGGTCTCGAATATGTACCTCTTTTTACGTACATATTGGAACGAAAATTCTAAAAGATCTTTTTCCTCTGAGTATTATGGGAATTTGTGTGATTCACATCATGAGAAAGACAAAACACCTTGCTCAATGTTTTGAAATCTTCGAGCAAGGGGTCAGGCTGTGTGTCTGGAAGTTTCACAACAGTAGGATGAATCACAGCCACGTTGGTTCCTTTGTTGAGGTAGATCAAAGGGGAGGGAGCTGGGGTGTTTACAAATTTTGGTAATTGGGCAGGATGGGATGCAGAGTTTGGTGTAATTACTGAGAAATTCATTTAAAACGTTGATGCAGGTGCAACTGAAATCGGGTCTTGTGACCTATTTTGCTAGATGAGTGTCATTCTCGGCAAGTTTTAGCCAATCAGAAAAGTTATTGATCACTGTAGGTAATGGATGAACAGCATTTTTCCTTGTGTGCTAGCCTATGGTGGGGGAAAAGAGGTTGGCAGGTTTTAGGAGATGGGAGAAGTTTCCCTTAAAGTCACTCAAGATGTAGACTTCAATGAGAAAGGAAGAGGAATCGACCCCTGCAAAAGTTGTGTTGCACGAAATTTGACTTTATGAATGAATTTTAGAGGAGAAAAGTTGGTGTTCTTTGAGAAGAGAATTTTGGGTACTTTTGAGCCTTGTAGTGAGCACATATTGATTCTGCGACAAGATGAGATATTTATGCTTGGATGCAAGTTAAATTGGATGGTAGCATTAAATTCTTGTAGTCTTCATAGACTGTAATAAATTCCATCGAGCTTGGCAGAAAAGTGTAACGAAACGCCAAGTTGGCGTCAGCTAATTAAGACTAAAGAGGGGAAAATAGGCTTTATGAACGTGAGGCTAAATTGGAACATCAAAGAAAATTTCTGACCATGTAAGGAGAAAGAAGAGGTGGTGAAGTTAGATGAGTTAGATGAGGTTAGATGAGGTTTAACGGCCCAGTTTCCAACCAATTGGTTCAAGTCGAGCCTTTTTTTCCAGTTGTGGCTCACTGGCTTGTTTTCCCTTACTCCATTGCTTATGCGGAGCATCACGCACAACGGCAGAAGGTTCCATTTTTAAAGTATGACTCGACTTGGGAATCGAACCCGGGCCTCCCGCGTGAGAGGCGGATGCTCTACCACTAGACCAAACAAGCGTGGTACCTTACAATTCCTGTTCTCTCCTGTTCTCACATCGTCTAGTATGTAGTTAAATTTCAGCTGAAGAAGTGTAACCGGCTACTTCACCCCTGCTCCTGTCCAATTTTCATCTACCCCAGGGTCTGTCCAGGTGATCTTGTACCCACCCCACTAGTCGATGTCAGAAGGAAGACTGAAGGTCGGCGACGCAACAAAAGTCTATTTCCGAGCCTTGTGCAGCCAATGTAGGTGTATGAGTTATACAAGTCCGCCGGGCAGGCAAAGCAAAGGGGAGAAACTGTTAACATATCCTTACTTTGACCCATTAGCCAAATCGTCCATATCCCTCCTACTTGCCCTTATAAGTATCTATAATCATGTTTCATAACTTGTATTGCCAAAAGTGAATGTTTCTAAATTCTGGGTCTTGTTTGCCCTATCCGTGTTTTGGAAAATTGTGTGATTACACAGGATGAGAAAGGAAAAACACAGGGCATGTAGAAACCTAGGAGCGATGGATCCTGTTTTTATGAAAGTTGCACAACATTCTTACAGTCATAGGATAAATCAATTCGGAGACTGGTTCTGTTGCTGAAGTAAATGAAAGGGGGAGAACTAGGGTGTTCGCAAATTTCGGGAAGTTTTGGTAACTGGGCAGGATGGAAAGCAGGGCGCGCTATATAAAGTCTGGTCGATTGCTGAGAAATTTAGTAACACTTAGTCAGCTGCATGGTGCAGTTATTGCAACATATTTTACAAGATAAGTGCCGTTCTATAGGGGTCATTTAGCCAGTCAGAAAGTTTTCCAGCACTGTAGCCAATAATGAACAGTATTTTTTCATGTGTGTTTAACTATGGTGAGGGTATGTGGGTGGGCGGAGGAAGGCCAGGGGACAGGAATTCGTAAATTTCAAGAGATGTTTGTAGTTTCAAAGACACCAAAGAGAAAGCAAGAAGATTCGAAACCTCAGAATTGTACAGGAAATTTGACTTGGGGGGGGGGGGATTTTAGTGGGTACCGCACATCTTGATTTTACGACAAAATGGGATTTTTGTGGTCTGATGAGAGTCCAGCAATATTTAATTCCAGTATTGTTTAGAGAGAAAATTCATTAGCTATGTCATAGCGATGTATCACAGAAAATTAATTAACCTTGTCTTAGTGATGTATCACGATTCTAAATTGTTGGTATTTAAAGGGATGGAAGGAGGCTTCACGAAAGCTTAGTCTAAATTGGAACACAAATGACCTTCAGTGTCTGTTGTACGGCGGCAGAAAAATAGGAGATATTTCTGGTATCTATCTTTGGGGTATGTCGTAAATATTTAAGGGGTTTTACTCGAAAACATTAAAATCGAAGTGTTGTATTGTGGTTTCCTTAAATAGACATGGTGTTACGAGGACTTATAGTCTGTTTAGTTATAGTCATAGGAATGTACTTTGAATTAGGGTGGGGTGGGGTCGGGTGGGGGCTAACGAAAAGCTGTGATGATCATTGACTTACGGATGAGACCGTGCCAGGTCCGGAAAGTGGAAGGGGTGGGGGACGAAATTTTGTAGGGCAGTGGGAGCTAATTTGTGACACTATCTATGCAAAGCCACTAGTTTGCATGTTGTACCACGAAAATTTCCCCCAAAAGATCCCAAATTGCAGGAATAATCCTTTCCCCAGACCTCGAAAGTGCACTGAATATTCCTCAATTTGAAATTTCACGGTGAAGAAACTGACATGTGCTTCCAAGAATTTAACACATTCAACTGTCCAAACGGAATGTAAATTAACTTGTCTTTATACAAACATGATCTGGGCTTGATGGATTTTTTTCTGTGAAAGATTATTTCTTCCGTGGAATTAGGAGCTTGTAGAGGCAAAACTCCAATGCTACTTTTTTCTTTCTCTCATGTGTATTTTGTACTCTACAAATCAAGGGTGGTACCCGGACTTTCCGGTCAGGAAACAAGCTACCAGATGGGAAAGTCAGCAACCCGCGGCATCTTCGACGGATTGCCGAAACGATCATGATGAAAGCTTAACTGATTTGCAAAGTTTGGGCGTCCGTGTTGGAAACAATTTTTTGAGGAGATCTTTAAGAAATGGTTGTTATATTCTGCAGAATCAAGTGTGCGACTGGTGTTGATAATTACATACCGTAGGCAACGAGTTAAGGCTCTACGAAGAAACTGGGCGGGGACTGGGTAAGGCATGCCACCTTATTCCATCGGGTACCATCCATGCTAGAAGTTACCATTTAGTGTCCAGAAAACCATCGTATTTTGCGAAACATGGCAAAGTGTGTTTGGAGAAATTAACTCCCATTTACCCTATTTCACCATGATCAGCCGACTTGGGCAAAATGTAACATCAGTACCACCCTCAATGGCGGAAAACTTGTTTTGCAGTGTTATCCTGCCTTATAGAAAACAAAATTAGGCTATGCGTTAGAGAATGAAACTTAAACTTTCAGATAAAAGTACGGCCAACGCTAAGTGTGGTAGGGCTACTATAAGTATTGTGGAAAGACGTAATGCTATTTGCCACATGAGACAAGAAAAAGAAAATAAATTAACAAAAGCAAAGAAACTCTGCAGAACACGAAGCGCCAACATTTGTGTTCTAACAGACCTTATGCATTGATGTCACGCGACGTCATTCTGGAGACAAAACAATGAAGTACATTGCAAGCACTGAAACTTGCAATGATACGGGCTCAAACGAGGGAGCACTTTCTGCATTGTGACGTCATTTGCATAAGGTCCATTGAAGGATTTGTGTTGCTTCAGAGCAACAAAAGATAAAACGTCGGGTCGACTGTTCTTCGTAGGGACCTACTACATATGGCCCGAGACGAAACTGGAAAATTTCGCTGATGGGGGCACATCGGCCCCGTTTCTCCCTCTAGTATCAGCCATGGTTAAATGGTGGTGAACAAATATGGTTAGAATGTCATTATTCAAGGAAGATGCATGCCGGATCAACTGGTTTCGCTGAGCATACAAGGCTACATATGACCTGCAGTCGGGATGTTTTTCACCCAAATGGAACTACGTAACTGTATATTTCAATGGCATGAAATAAGATGGTGAAATGTTAATAGACCCATCATCAAACTTACAGCATATACATATGTCTGCAAAGGAATCTCCCATATACACACTAACTGAAAAAAAAATCCGGTTTAGATTTGAACCGATTCCGTTCAAATGGTACTGAACCGAAATCTGGTCAAATATTTGACTAGATTTGGTTGATTTTGAACAGAAAATGGTTAGTTTTGAAGCGAAACTAGTCAAATATTTGATCCTGTTTGGTTAAGTGCCCATTTGATTAGTTTTCGGTTCAGTTTGGACCGGATATTTTTATTCATCAAATGTTTCAACTGACAGACCACGTGTGTATTATAGAAATGGTGAGGATGTTTGTACCGTTACAATTATTGCGTAGAGTTACCAGTAAAATTTTCTACGGCGCGTGCTCTGCCCCTTGGATGTGGGCTTGCCCTGCCCCTATCTTATAGCCTACCCGTATCACACTCGTCAATGTCAGAAGAAAGACTGAAGGTACGCAACGTAACAGTTTAGGCCAGGGAGCTTCTGTACCGACGAACATATCGGTAGCCATTCAGTAGCAAAACGAGCTACACATGAATGATCATATCGGAGTGTACTCATTAAAATGAGTGCCATTTGCCCTTTGAGCCTTGTATCCCTTTAAAGTCGTAGCTCCATTAGAAAACAGTTTCAGGTTTTCTCCTGTTATAAATTAGTTCTCATGGTTTTTAAAAAGACGTAGCTTGTAGTCGAGTAGACAGTGTTGTCTTTTAGGTGGATTCAGTCACGTGGCCCATTTTGTCTCACTCCTCGCAACCACTGATATCCCTTGAAATTGTCCATCTGTTTAGTCTTTGTCTCTCGTGGCCGCCTTATTGATTCTGGACACATAAAATTATTCATTATCACTCTGGTATCATATTTTTTAAGCCAAAGAAATCAATCGTTTAGTGATAGCCAACAGTTCTTCAATTAAATCGCATATTTAAAATTTCTTCAATAAAACTTTCCATTTTTCAATAATACCATGATGCCATTCCCTCAGAAACCCGTCGTGGTTGTCGAGCCATCATGTAACCCTCTCTCCCCGGTTGGGAACGGGTTGCCTTTCTTCCAGCTCGACAACCCCTGCATGGCGTCACCACTGGGAGATCAAGCCATGTGTGAGGAAAAAGCTCATTAGTATATACAAAAGCCGGAAAACAGCCATTTTTTATCATTCAATCGACTATCTCGTGCTTTGAAGAAGCAAAATACTACGTTTTTTCTTCGTTTACCCTAAACCTATTGTGGAGACAAAGTAAGCTCTTTAAAGGCCAGAGAAATACTGCTTTCTAAGTAGGTACATATGATAAAGCAAAAAATTACAAACAAGTAGCAGCAAACAGCCTTATTATAGCTTGTTCCGTTCTAGAGATATAGCTATTTAGTATTGCAATGGCAGGGTGCCACCATTTGCAAAAAATGATGACTTGTAGCAAGTCTGTTATGATGCCATTGAGCCACAACAAATTATGCATTTGCTATGTAGTTCTTTATAATCTGTCTCAATAATTTCTTTGATACCATGGTACCAGGTACTGTCAAGTTTTTGTCTAAACCATTTATTCCTCAGGCTGTAAATTCTTAGAAAGGATGCACATTTTTTTATATTATTTCCTAAAATGAAAAAAAAATGGTCCGAAGAAAGCAAAGATATACATTACAGATTTGCCCTAATGTGGCTCTGATAGGACATTATAGACTTGCTCCAAGTCAGTCTCATGGCGGCACCATGTCATTGCAATATATAGCCATATCTCTAGAACAGAACAAGCTACAATAAAGGTGTTTGCTGCTACTTGTTTATAATTTGTTGCTTTATCAAATGTACCTACTTAGAGAGCAATATTTCTTTTTCCTTTAATAACGTATGTGCCCGGGACAAACTCTTTAGCTGAGCTACATGGCTACTTCTTGGCGTTAGCTCCACTCCTTTTAAAATGTAAACCATGGAATTATCATGCATGAATTATAGTAAACATTAAAATAAAGTTGTTGTTACAAGACTTTGACAGATTAGTGATGCAAATTGTATCTCTAATGTCGTGTTTGCACGGGGTGTGTGGTTGATGGTATGCAGAAAAAAAAGATGGTAAATAGTTAATTACTTTCTTGACTGTTTGATCGTGATGTATTTTAAGAAATTTCGTCTCGGTATACTCGTCTCGTTTCTTAACTAGTACTGTTCCCTCTCTCAACCCACTCGCCTCTTCTAGATATTTTCTTTCACTTCTGGAAACCCGTCACATATACAACACCCATAAACCATTAAAATTTTCCATGTGACCTCGGGTCAAAAGGTGATTGGATTAATAATTACCACGTGCACTAGGGGAATACGGGGAAAATATAGGGGAAAATATGTAGGTCCTCAGGTACAATCTGGTGCTACTTTTCGTGCAAGTTTGGACACAAGCGTAGGAAGCTGTTCAAGACGGGGGCTGAACCTTGTTTCGGATTGCCGTCTTGGTTGAGGGGTCTGAGGGGAGGGGTCCCCTCCCCTTTGGAAATTTTTTGATATTCTAGGGTGCATCATTTTGGAAAAATATGAAGGTAAATTAATGCACATTTTTGACATTTCTTAGTCCTTTGGAAATTTTTTTTATATTTTAGGGTCCTGAGTTGCAA